>OY754333.1:100777601-101063167 GCA_963573305.1 Pyrrhosoma nymphula | reverse complement strand
GGGAATATAGAACTGTCGGACGCGATGGATAACTTCTTCGCAACCCTCTACCAGAAGATGTTCACCGTGCTCAACCAGCAGTACCACTTTGACTCAAAGTAAGTCGGACTCTTGCTAAGCATAACTTATAAAAAAGAAAAATTCTAGTTTAACACGGCCTTGGAATGCGTGAGTACACAGTCTGGAAAGGCTATTTTTCAAGAAGCATCAAATTTATTGCAGTTTCACAATATTCTCATTATTTTAGGATCTTATCGATTGCATATCATTAGCATAACAAGTTTTTCGTATTTTCTGTTCCAATGAGGTGTATTTCGTGGGTTAGAAATGTCGATTAGAGGGGGAAAATCTTGTGGTGTAATTACATGACGTATTACGCACTTTCAAGTATATTACATTTTATTAACTATTACTATTTTTTGCACGCAACGATATTGGTAATAACTTCATCAATATTTTATTTTATATATTATTATTTTTTTATGTTAGCTACAGTTTGAGGTGGATTCTGGTGGAAATCAAAGTACAACTACCAATCTTTTAAGAAACTGTAGGGACTTGATTCCTTACTCGATTTCTTTCCTCAACGTGGTTTAAGTTCCTCTTCTCTTCATCCCATCCATGAAGCCTATCTTCCCCGCCTTTTCTATTTTTTAGTATATTTTCCTTCTCTTACGCTTGCCAGATCAATCTATGGTATACCAGAAAATTTGAGAATGAAAAAATGGATTTTTCCTCTATGAAACACATATGCCTACATAATAACCTCTATGTGCGGATATTGGTGAATGTGAGTGACATTTGACTACCCCTGAGTAAATCTTTTAAGTGAGCAGGAAAACATTTTACGTTCACGCATAGGTTCTCCAAACCTTGAAAGATAATATGATTTAAGCATATGTGAGTGCGCGCCTCAGACACCGTAAATTACGTATTTTATCGTTAGTCTGTTGCTAGCCTCGGCAAGAAGAGCGCTAACTGTTAGGAGAACGTTTTACGATATTTCTCATTGCCAATGCACAACTCGAGGTCCTTTTGAATGAGTGAACTCCCAGGTAAGTCAAAATTAAATGTATAATTTTACCACGGTAGTTTTTCATTTGTGTGGTTCATTGTGACATGGAGGATGTCTTGGCGGCATGATATGTGTTGTACTTTACTTTTCATGTGACAAAACATAGAAAACTAATACGTAGTGCACAATTGTTTCCGGTGGGTTTTCGCTTGTAATTTCATTATCATATCCACGTAACTCCAACTGCTTGGCGAAACGAGATTGTGTCGAAATCACGGAGAATATTTGCTGTTGATGGTTGCAAATGTTTGCCTTATTTTTTAAATCGATTTTTGGGTGTGTGTGCCACTTACGCGGAAGGATTTATGAATAATGAAACCATGTGCTTTGCGGAATTTCTTCACTGAGATTTGTTTTTAATTCGCATGGTTTTTATCATTAACTCACCTAAAAACTGTCAACGTTCTTTAGGTATTCATGAAGTTTCCTTCCTGAATTGCTTTTGCTGGAGTTCCAGCCTTATAATCGCCGTAATTCCTTATCTTTTCTCTCCTCATCAGTCCAGACAGTCCAGTATTAGTCCAGTCCTTCTTGTATTCTAATCCAACCTCAGGTTTCAGAGGCTTCTTTTCTTTTCTGGTCCGCTTTTCCATCGATTAAATCGTCTGATCGTTGGTGTGCCGTAGCTTACTCGAATGTCTAAGCGTTATTTAATGCATTTTGTGATGGAAGTCGAACAATCCCATTTTCTTATATTTAGAGGAAGAGGATTGCAATAGCGAAAGAAGCGTTCACAAATAGGAGAGAACTAATGACAGGGGCCTTATGCTGGTATGATAAAAAAGACTTGCGAAGACTGGGTTGTGGCTTTTTATGTGACAGAAACTTGGACTCTAATAAAATAGGATGAGCATTAGTTGCTAAAGTTTGGGATGTGGGTGTGGAGGATAATAGAGAAAGTGCGACGGGGGAAAAGAAAGACAAAATAGGAAGTGCTCAGTTTGGTGGGTGAAGAGAGGAGACTTCTCGAGGAGATTAGGAGGAAGAAAAGTAGGTGGTTGGAATAGGTAATGAGGGGTGAGGGGATGAAGAAGGCAGTGATGAAGAGGGTATTAGGTAAGCGAGAAAAGGGAAGAATAGTAATAGCTACAATTGTAATAGTCTTTAAGTATGAAGTGAACAGTGAAAGGAATTAGTACAGTTGAAAATTTACACACATAACGTTAACAAATAAATTTGTATCAGTATGCAATTCATGTGAGGTATGGTGTTTTAGGAGAGGAAACTTCCTGAGGAGATTAGGGGGAGGCAGAATAAGTGGTTGTAGCAGGCAATTAGGGGCGAAGGGCTGCTGAAGACCGTGATAGAGGGGAAGGTATTGGACAAGCGGAGAAGGGGAAAAAGAGAATAGGCTTTATAGACGGAATGAAGAGAGGATGAATGCTGAAATGGAGTAATAAATCGTATGGGGAGTTATACTTTCTTCCATTTAAACATACCTTAACCGGTAGATAACGACCCTAATAATAATGAAATTCATGCTGAGCTAAAAGGAAATCGTGGTAGGGGCACGCGGCTGTTTGAGAATAAGTATAGTTAATCTCATCTCCAACTATACCAGTTGTCACATTTAGATATTTGTGAATAATAAGAAATTGGCTTAACGAGACAAATTCCTAACCACTTTCTGTTCGTACTATTCCATCATTGATAGCAAACCCTTGGTCCTTATCGGCATGATGGGGTCAGCGGATCGCGTGCTCCGAACGAGAGAAAATATTCGAGCCGATCATAATTTCGCGTGCCGGTCCGATGCGATGAGAGATTCAAAAGCTCACGTGATCACTGCGCCGAGGAAATCCGCCGTGTATTTCCTTGTATTCCTCTCATTGTTTTTCTTCCAGCAAGATCCCCGTGGTCGTTCGGCCGGAAAATACGCGAGATAGTTGCCAAGCGTCTCACGCGCGTATCCTCCGCCAGTGATGCGTGCACTACTCGGCGCCCTCGCGTGCTCCTGCTTCGAGGCACGCGTCAATTGCTCTTTCCCGTGTCTCATTGTCTAGAGTCAAGAGGCACGTACTATATAGTAGTGTCGCCGAGGCCGCCGCGTGATTGTAAATTGCGTCCGTAGATAAAGATCTAACAGTCTGTCAAAATATTAGTTGTTGGTCAAATGTTTGCGATAAGGCATCTCCCTGGCACGATAGCATTTCGCTTCAGAAAAATCCTACGAGATTCTAAACGAAGTTAATGTATCGATTCACATTTTCTCGCCAGAATTGGTTTGCTGGTTCGAGACTGGTTTTGATTCATTGTTGTTTCCAATTGTAAGTCTATTGATGTGAGTTTTCAGTTCGCTCGAGTGCGCTATTCATTACGCTACACAACATCGAATTTGCTTTCTATTCATTTCAGGCCCTGAGCACTGACCAGCACACTTCAAAACAGATAGTGAGCAGATTTTATGTGCGCTAGACAATAAAAGAAGTTCTATAATCGCATTCGCGATTGTTGTTTTCGTGTGGATTTTCTGTAAATGTTTCAGACAATGATAATATGAAGTTTTTAATCGCTCTGTGATAAAAACCTTACGTTTTAAAATCAGATAAGGTCGAATTCGGTGACTATATACAATGATATATGATGATATTAGTCTTTACTTTTTAGATAATAGTGATTTTAACTATTCATTCCACGAATCGTTACAGGTGCTTCCTTCTTGTGCTTCGTATGCTCAAACAAATGCAGCTAGTCTCTCATTGCTGTTCTACCCAGCTTATTATATGAAAACTGCAAAAATACCTAAATGAACTCCAGTTTTCGTGGGGTAAAGGAAGTTTCCTTTATTCATTTATTTACAACTTGATAATTTACAGGACGTTTTGCTTGTGACACCAGCTTCTCGCCAAAGTGTGATTTCTTTGTGGTTGAAAAAAAACTATATTTGTCCTCTGATGTTTTGTTGCCTTTAAGCCATTGCCATTATAATGTGTGAAAAAAATTATACAAACAAAGAACAGGTAGGATTTCATTGACATTAAAATATTAAGGATTTCTTTGCGAATAGCGCGAATATAAAAAATACATGAAAATCGATATGCCTCCTTAAACTGTAAGTCAGTATGCGTAAATTACCGAATTCAAACAATGTAAATGTATCTATGTAACCAGAGTGTTTCAAACCACAACTAAATGAACTTGCATATTTTTGACTCTAATTACCATTCCCAAAGTATTCATCAGTGGTTCCATGCCGTGCGGCTTATGATTGTTTAATAATGTGCTAATGAGACGTGGGATGTGCAACCCATGATGAATACTTGGGGAATGTTAATTAGGTGTCAAAAATATGCAAGTTCATTTAGTTGTGGTTTGAAACACTGAATCTGGTTTGTTTTTGCCATTTTGGAAAGAAAGACTTCAGATATGTACCTGAATGAAATCTTAAATTCTGTGAATCTTGTTCATGCGGAACTTGTTTATTATAATACATGAGAGGTATATTTTTCTTATGTATTTGAGAGAATACCACATAAGCCCCACGTATTGATATCAATATCAATTTTTTGTAAAAATGTTTTGAATTGCCCCATAGAATTTTTATCAAGCAAAATGACGTAAGCAACTGGTCAGACAAAAATAATGCTAGCAAAAAATTAGAAATGAGGTTTATCAATTTAAATGACGTGAGTATTGTCGTCTCCTATGAAGCATTTTTACTTGAAGTTAATAGCATAAGAGCCTTAGCAGTACTTTTATCCTTGTAATAAGCCGCGATTACAGGTGATTGTAATGACTAACCCGTGATTAGACGTGTCATTGCTTACATTTTCTATCTGGATATGGCACCACCGCCGTTTAAGGGATCTATATCTAAAATGCGATTGAAAGAGAGAAAAGATTAGCTCGCGCTAAAGTGAATCAGATGTATAATGTACGGAAACGTTCCGGCATATTGTAAAATAATTTGCTTTTATTGGACGTTCAAAGCGCCCGATTCCATAAAATTGAATCAGATTGTGGTTAATTTAATTTTGTTGGTTTATTGCTTTCCGTTGGGTGATTGTATTACATGCCATTGATATAACAATTAAAAAAATCGCTGTATTGAAGTGGGTTTTTCAGAATGCGTGGGATGGAATTCAGTTTGTGGATTTTTTTTTCATAATAAAAATAAATAATGACAATAAATTACAAGTGAGCAATGTTTTCTGTATCATTCCGTTTCTTTTCTCCCCAAACTGTTGGAATAGCTTGCTTAATGGCTATCGAGTGTTTTCTTTTTGTTTTTTTTTTCAGAATGGTAGCTACAGTAGGATTTGCATTTATTTCGTACTTACCAATTTCGTACCAGGCGATAAACCATTCGAGAGGTTTGATCTCGCACTTAATATGCAAGCACGTGACCTGATTTTCTCACCGTCATATCGTCGTTGACGCTCATATCACTTCTTGGCTTCATCTGTTGAATCATGTTGTGCAGCTTTTCCATACACAGTGACAGTATAATTATACTTTCGTGACTCGCGTTATTACGTGAAACGCCGTCGTGGCGTCAGTCCTATATTATAGTTTAATGAATGAATCCAAATGGTGGATGTTTAATATTTTCTCTGATTTTCATTTCTGATCAACTCTTATTAAAAATTCTCTAAAGATGTCATGGCGTCATCGTACATACGAGGATGCGTGTAGGAAAATAAATTGTGGTCGAAGGATTTTAGCCATTAACTCTCAAGTTTAGGGTTACCCGTAAATCGGAAAAAAGTTGCTTGGTGCTTGTTCAACGTATACCGGCTTCGGTGGCCGGGGGTAAAGTCATTGTTCGTGGGTTCGAATCCCGTCTCGGTAGGTTTTTCACCTCCAAGGGCATGGTTGTGTGTGTTCCTCCATTGTTGCCTATTAAAATGCCTGATGTAAAAGGCCTTTGAGGCTGTTTTCAGGACAATGTTAAGTAAATTAATAAATATGTGAGGAATAACGGGGATTTAGTGCAATTTTCCATGGATAGATACTTTATTTCATGACCCGGGTTTCAATTTTTTATATCACGGAAAAATGCCACCCTACATCGCCTGAATCTACGAATTTTATAAGCAAATAAGATATAAAGTTTTTCTCTTACCTTCGACACTGCTCTTGATTAATGTCTCTCTGTCAAATGCATTTTTGCCTCCAGTCACGTTGCTTTTCTCAGACTTTTATACCATCGACTCAAGACGGCTAATGCCTTGCGAAAGGCAACAACGGCTTCGTTTTGAGCGTTGCGTTTGAGAAGATTGACTTATGTTATCCGTAGTGGCTCGACAACTTGGCTCAAAGTTCGTATCCTTCCTCACGGTTGAACTTTCAATGCGGGAATTACGTACGAATGGTTGCCAATCATTCGCAAGAGAAACTTGGTTTTTTAGTGCTAGTAGAAGTTACTGTGAAACATGACGACGTTGGAATTGCTAAGAACTATGAGTGCTTCTGAGATAAACCGACTCCTCAACACTGAACAGCTTCGATGAAATACTGCCGCTTAATTTTGATACCTGTATATGTTGTCGATGCTTACATTTAAATATTTAAGTTCCATACTCATAAATGCCAGCTTGTTTTCTGCTGCGGTGGAGGACGGACGAATGAGTGTATTATTGTGGGATAAAAGAAAATCGTTGACAGAAATTGGAGGAAGAGCAGTCATGGGGTGCGAGCATTGGGATGTTGAATAAATTTTCGATTTTTCAAATGCCTCAGGGCGGAAATTTTGTCTTAGGGGGCTTTAGGTAATAATTCCAAATTTCAGAAAAATCGAAATAGTCCCTACCATTCCTACATGCTATTGAATGTTGACAATTTGCCGAAAATCAGGCAAATTTTGTTAATTTACTTCAAAGAAACTCAAAATTGTTCGAGTTAAAGTATCTTACCTGGTGCAAAGTGCTAGACTAATCTTGCTAATAAATATCTGAAAAATTTATTTTCTGTACATAAATGCCTGCCACCACGAAGCTACATAAATTCCTGCCACCACGAAGCATCAGAATGTTTTAACTAATTCTACTCTTAGGCAACCTGCACAATAAGTTATGATTGCCAATGAAGTTTGTCAGGGTTGTCAGTGAGTTCAAGAGTGCTCGGAAATATAATTGGAATTTTGAATTGTTTGTAGAGGAATGGAAAACATGAATAGCTAGAAAATTAATCGGTGAATGGAAGACGGTATGTGACTTGGGAAGAAATATTTAAAATGCTCCAGAGGGGTAGCATAATATCTTGGCATGGATTGACCAACGGCCTACTACTACTCTTATAGAAAACAAATTCACTCTATGATAGAATAAATTATGGCATTTATTGTCCCCAATGGGTTCTGCGTAATGTAAAGGACATGGAAAATTTGGAACCG
Source organism: Pyrrhosoma nymphula (assembly GCA_963573305.1). Lineage (NCBI taxonomy): Eukaryota > Metazoa > Arthropoda > Insecta > Odonata > Coenagrionidae > Pyrrhosoma > Pyrrhosoma nymphula. The sequence continues at coordinate 101,055,758 of OY754333.1, read as the reverse complement.
ACATTATTTTTGTATCATGAGCGGTGAGTTCTTATAGGAATTCCAACTGCACTTGAGTTTTAAAACAGAATTGGGAAAGTTGCGTTTAGGTTGTTAAAAAATATGAGTACGAAAATGAAACCAAAGTTATTTTATCTCTATTTTTGTACTTTATGTGAAGTGATTCATTTTTTCTTGCTACCCTCAATCGGCTTGACTTATATATTAAGATATTTAATATATTTCGAATAATTATTATATAATATTATATACTCCGAAATATATTTTCGGAGAATATTAGGGAGAATGTTATTGATTGAACTACCCTAGGCTGAGCTCGTTGACAGTATTTATTTTAAGAATATGTACAAATATTTAGGATGGGTTGTTGTTTTGCGGAATGATAAATTTATCATTGTTCCCTGTCTGGTATCGGTAGTAGGTAGGTTTCATTAAAACCCACAGCTGTTGTACAGCACTCGGCCCTCGATAAACGCAGCGAATCACCTGCTGGTTCTTTCCATGTGCATACATTGTTTCTGGTTACTCATCCAATTAGGTGATGTAATTACCAACGAATAACAATCGGATGGAGTTGTTGTTGTACGAATCGAATCAAAAGTGTTTTTTACCAATGCCGTCATGTTCGAATTATTGATTTTGTACTTCTCTGCCTGCTATGGGCTCTTTACTCTGATAAAATTACTTTGGTTAAACCACAATATCCTTACGGTAAATTTCCTGCGCCATTGGCATCGCTATTGAGTTTTATACACTCATTTTATTTGAACCGGATGTTTTTCACTCAGCGCTTTATGATTATTTTATGCTAATACTATTTTTTTAGGTGAGGGTATGATCACATTATCCTTGAATGTGTCCCCTTGGCATATATGGTCTCGGATTGTGATTTTTACTGGACGGAATGCAATGTGAAGCAGCTGCGTCCCATTTGCATAATGCCTTACACCCACTCCGTGATGCATAGCTATCTCTTTGAACTGTTGAGGCGAATTGCCTATTAATGCGCACTTGTATGGAAATCAGACTGCGCTTCCTGAAAGCTTATATTCGTATCTCATCCTAGATCTTTGGAGGCTTTTGTATGTACATGCGTAATTATGAAGACGCATGCAACCAACCCCTCTCCAAGTAACTGTGTGCTATAATAGGGGTATACAAAATAATACTTCTACGAAGTACCGTGCAAGCCACCTCGAGGGTGTGTGGCACGGGGTGATTTCATACCAGGTATGCGTTGTTCGTCCCAGTTCAAGGTCGAACCCCGCACCTGCGCGGTACAGGTCATGCGGGGTGAGGTGTTAATAATAATGATAAGTTATTAAACACTAGTACCAGGTCTAGTCTACGTACCGAGATAAGTAATTTCATAGAAAAAAGATCTCTCGCAACTTTTGTGGTCCCTTGTTGTTCGCAGAAAAATTACCTTCAATGTATTCCTTCTCCAATCTATTTCCTTTGTCTTATTTTTATTGTCTATGTATTGTTTGTGAACGTTTCTACCGTAATAGGTTGGCTTTAGCAGAGTATGCGGAGCGTCTTCCGAAAAATAGTCAGCTTCGAAATAACGCAAAAGATTCAACGTATATTTTTCCTTCGGTCTTTCAGAGATTCCCAGCCTAATTCATCTGAAATTAGATCACTCTGCTAAGTTTATCGTAACGACTTTTTACGAAAACAGCTGGTCTCCGCTGTACCTACTCAATCTATTTCGGAGATTAATCCTGCTTCTTAATGGCCCACACACGCTGACAATAAATGGGGTCTTATCTGAGAAAAAAAGCATCCCCCTTTCACTTTTGCGTCACATTTTTTCCTGGTATTCTTTTGATAAATCCCTATTTGCGATTAGATTGCCCGAAGATTTCTCTTACGTGTTTCCTCCAAGAGAGGAGTAAGGTGCTGGGTAAGGGTCACGCCTAAATATTTAACTGCCTCTACATTTAGTTATTCAGTTTTATTATTACACAGTGTAGCCTTAGTTGACAGAGCTATTCCTTTTACAGAATAACAACCATTGGTGATTTTTGATGAATTCGTAACCACACGCAAACTCAGTGGCATCAGTCACCAAAACGCCCAATGGGAGATCTACACTTACGTGGATGGGCTTCTTGATAATTACGGTTTTCCCTAAGGCAACGGACTAGGCCTGCCTGTCCTAATAACGTAATAAAGTCCGCCTCTTTTTTTCGAGTTAGGGCGGTTCACCGACACCGCCCACTTCACCCCCTCCAGGTATGTGTGGGTCCCTCTTTAAGAAGCCATTTTACGGGTTGGGTAAGAAAAGGGTTCCCTGCAGTCCCGGCGGGGACACTTTCTCTACCGTGGGTTTCTTTCTACGCACGCGGGGAGGGAGTCGGGCCTTTTTTCACTCTTCTCCCCCCTTCATCTTTCCCCGACCGTGACTAAAACGGTCGTATCCTTCCACTCATCCCCCCGGGGACATAAAAGTGTCCTCGTGCCCCAAAAGATGGAGTTGTATCTTCTGGGCCGCGTGTTGTGTGTGCTTTTGTGTCTGTGTATGCGGGGTATTTTGGATTGGGGTGCCGCCAAGCCAACCGAGGCATCCTCCTCGCTTTGAGGTGCCCGTTAGGGCTGAACGACATCGCGGGTTATCTATTGGCTGTAGATATCGAGATACTTCGCATGGCAATATGTTTCGATGAGCGCTGTCACTCAATACTCGATCATCATTGGGTGTTAGGCAAACGCTGAAAGATCGTTTTTTTTTTAAGTTGTGGCAATTAAAAATATATATTTCCTGTTGTTGTCATTTTTGTTTTACCATATATATTATGACTGCCACAATGGCAAAAATTTACGCCTTTATGACTTGACTTGTGTTGTACCAGCTGATTGGTAGATTTTTGGACTGTCCTATCCCCAACTTTCCCATTCCTGGGACTTCTTTTCACCTTCATGGCCATAACTTGCACACCATCAGGTCTCTTTTTTTAATAATTATACGATAAGTAAATTAATAGTTATGCCGAATCAATTGCGATTTGAAATTGGGGTGATTTACATGTATACATAATGATCGATATAAGACTGCTGACGGGAGTAAGTCGGCGGTGGGCTGGCGGCCAAATGGAATGAAACATAGTGGTTTTTCACGCATCCGCAATCCTAGCTGCGAACGATTGCGACTCCTCGTTCGGCTCGCTGTAGTGAGGACAGCGGGCGATATTCGGCGACTGCGTTAAATGTAATTCGGCGATCGTCGTAAAATTGAAAGCACCATTTATATCGCAATGCGAAATCGAAATTCGAATATCGTTTATTCTATATGCTAGGGGACCGATTGAAGAATTGATTCGTCTAGCAAGTGTCAATCATTTCGTTAAATTGAAACCGGCGATCTTCGCCTATCGCCGCAAGTGGAAAGCACTATTAATATCGCAATACAAAATCTATATTAGAATATTGCTCAGTCCAAGTGCCGGGGAGCCGATTCTAATGTTGATTCCTCAGTTACGATAATGATCCAAAGAGTGCATTCCATGATGCATTTTAATAGTCGTAGGTGTACTATAGGTTGTAATACCGTATATTCGTAATATTCTTCACAATGGTTGGATTCCGTCATGTATTTCCTGAACACCGTTTGGAGGGCCGTCGTTATGCACATTAATGATGTGAATTTATAAAACCAGCGCAAACAAGTCATCGTTCATCTAGATGATTAGTTGGTCTTTGAAATTCCGCCGCGACTGTTTGTGTCGAAATAAACTGGTACTTAATTCCAACTTTTCGTTTGAGCTGTTAAGAAGAATACTACTTTCACTTATTCAACTTATTCACTTCAATACGTTAGCTGTAAGAAAATATGCTGGTTGTGAGTGATCGACGAAATGAATTTAATTTAATAATTGAATTTTTAATTAACACTTATTTCCATTCGTAGGAACCGACTGCAATGTCATTTCCTTTGAATTAACACATTTTGACTTCAGTTATTTCAGTAATTGGCGCATAACTAAATAAAATATGATAGATACCTATCAACCTCCAAAATTGTATTAATATTCAATATCCTGGGATAATTTAATTCCTTTTGACAGCTTTTCGCGAAAATAGCATGTATATTAAATAGAAAGATACTATTTTCCCCATTTTTCACTCAAATCTCGCGAATTCTGTTTGTTCTGTCACACGTCTCGAGCTCTGTTTGCAAGAAAAATAGCTTGGTAAGGTGGGATTTTGTTGTTCGTATCAAACATAGGACTTTTTTATGAGTAGCCAGAATCCGAATTAAATGGAATTAAATTCGTGTTATAACGGTAGAACCACCCAAGTTCCTCATTCCTTCTATCTCTCCCTACAGTGGAAGCAGAGTTCTCTGATTGGAAGTTCGTGGCCACTCCATCTGTCGCCCTAAATTCTTGTCCTAATCCTCTTCCGCGCTCACCCTATTCACTTCAAAGGAAAATGGTAAAATAACCGGTTAAAAATTTACGATGCGAATTCATGTGCGTTGTCAGCGTTGTAGCCGGTTCCGTGGCCCGTGCAACAATGGCCACGGGGGTTGAAAATATGCACCAGCACCGTGGGGTTCGGTTATAAAAGGCATTTCGCTTTTGCGTGGGTGGATTGGGGGGTGTGGGGTGACGAGTGTATGTGGAATCTTGTCGGGTAGGCTCCGGGGAGGGTTTTGGAGTGGTTTGAGGGGGAGGGAAGGAGAGGGAAGCAAAGGAGGGACGACGCTGCGTGTCTTGACCGGTCGAGATGCAGGTCTCCACTCCCACCGTCGCGGTCGCGTCGGCGGCGGCTATGGGTTTTACTCGGACGAAGGGGAGAGGAGGTTTCGCTGTTTCACGGGCCTTTCAGTCCCCCTACAGGTCGTTGTTCTCGTCGGGGGGGCGTCGTGTTTCGCGCACATCTTTTCCACCCCGACGCCTTCTCCTCCTCCCGTACCCCCGTGACCATTAAAATATTTCGGTGCGAGCCCCCGGTGTTGGAGTCAATAGGCAGGAAGAGACTTACTGGCTTCTTCCCCTAATTGCTTGCCGAGGAATGTCCCCATGGCTTGGGCATTTTCGCCTCCTCGTGTATAGAAATGCGGTGGAATCCCCCGGGGCACAATGGGGAAACCGTTAAAAAGCGACGGGGGATGGCGGGGCAGAAAGTCATAGACCCGTTCATCCTTGTGGGATTTGTTTCACTCAGCAAATATCGACAGTCGAGTATGGTCACAGTTTCCGCCTCTGGCTGTCATTGGGTCTTATGCCCGCTGGCGAAGGTGGGAAGAAATAAATATCTTTATTGTTCGTGGTAAGTGATCTATGGATCTGAAAATTTCATCAGGAAAGGCATCTGTGGAGAAATGTCCTTAAACAGAAAATGGCAGTTATCATTACGAATATCATTTGAAACGAAAAACTAAAGTTGATGGTATCTAGATGGTGATATCGGGACTTTGCCCCATCCCCTTACCTTAGCAAATTTTAAGTCAAGCTTTACAACATAATTATTATGTCGAGATAATAATGAGAAACTTCCTAAATCCTCGTGTGAATCTTGTTTATTTAATATATAATATATAACTTCTAGGAGAATAACTCGGGTGATAAATATACATTATGACAAAAGGGTGGCCGATAAAAATATAGAAACGGAAAAAAGAACACTCACAAATTAAAACTTCCGATATTTCGATGGAAAGTAGCTTCCATCTTTCTCTAGGTAGAGAGTAAGAATGAGGAAAGGGATAGAGATTGAGGTATGGGAGGGCAATTGCCTATTGCCATATCTCCTAATAGGTCTATATCTCCCGACGAAAAAAATATATATTAAATTATTTAAAGAGGTCAAAAAGAAGACTCGTCTAAATCTTGTTTTTGTTTTTCTCTACCCATTTTTCAACTACATTGTATTCAATTTGGCCGAGGAACCAGAGTGTGATATGAGGTGAAAAACCTCTTACTGTGGGTTTATTTTAACTATTTCTTTTCAATGTTGCCATTTAAAGATCTTGTATATGAGGAATAAAAATATTCAAATAGTAGGTACTTAATTATGTTTATACATTACCGCCGCATATTTATTATATAATTTCTGCTGCTGTGAACAATTATTTTGGAGAGCATGCATGTTCCTATATTTGGTGGCTTATCCCAGTGATTTATGAATGTACATACATATTGTGATTTTGTGTATTAGTTGTCTTAAAAATTCATAAAGGGATTGGGTCTCTGGATATGGAGAGGAGGATAGGTATTTATTGGTGGAACTATAAAAGAAAACGAAAAGGATGAACGAGTGTGTCGTAAAAGGATTTGGAAATTGGAGGAAAGATGTATAAAAATCGGTGTGTTCATTAGAATGGGACTAGTATCAGCTGTTAAAATTACATTTCCCTGAAATTTTCATACATTGGTTTTCTAATTCTCACTTTGTGACCAATTGTGGTATCTGCCTCAATGGCTATTTATGACATAACCAATGTAAAGCTATCCAAGAATACTAATTGATGTTATATTGGATAATTTTGAGTTACGGAGTTCTACAAACAGGTCAACGACCAACAGTTTGACGATCTACCTCAGAATCATGTTTGGTAAATGACCCCTTAAATTTAAAACTTCAATAATGCTGACTTCTTTTATGCCTGGCTTATTCCTTCATGTGTAACCTTGTTTATTTTAGGTACCTGGAGTGTGTTGGTGAGCATATGAAAGACTTGAAGCCTTTTGGAGATGTTCCTCACAAGCTTTCTGTGCAGGTTAAGCGTTCCTTCGTGGCAACCCGGGCCTTTGCCCAAGCACTGTCTGTCGCTGCCTCAGTTTCGTCCAGAATGTCATCAGTGAGTTATTTATCCATCTGTTGTCTCTCTTTAAACTCATCGAAAAACTTTTTCCCTCAACCATAAAAGTGTAGAATATCTATCGTAGCTAGTTTTCATGTATCTGCTCGTGATTTTTTCTAATGATTATTCTTTTGTGTCACTTCCTCCCCATAAGTGTTCCTATGTTTTTTCTTGGTAGACCAAGATATAGCGGATGTTTCAATTGATTTGGAATCAGGTTTGGGGTAAAAGCTGTATCTAAATGTATTGAGGTATCTTTAAATATTTACTCTGAGTTATGAGAACAAATATTGCTGCATGAGATCTATCTTTGTATCTTACTCCTATAGAATTATCATATGTCCCATTTTAGATGACAAACAAGATGCACTTGTTCCCCAAACTAAGATCCATAAATTTAGGCTTCACATGTGAGACTTCTCACTGGATAATTTAGAGACTTGTCTTTCACTCTCTGTTTTGGTTAACACTTAAATATACTGTAAGGTTGCTTTTTGTTTGTTTTCTGCTTTGAACTGCTAGGTTGCTGTGAATATGACTTACTTTTATGATAAAAAAAGTTTACTCCTGAAAGTCTAGCTGTACCATCAAATAAGTAAAATTGTATAAAAGGAAGGGAAACATGTTGAATTGAGTTTTTTTACATTTTTATATCTTGATTTCAGTTGACTCCAGGCCCTGCTTGTGGAGTGGCTCTCATGAGAATGACTCACTGCCCAGCATGCCGAGGTCTCCCATCTGCTCTCAAGGCCTGCTCCAACTACTGCATCAATGTCATGAAAGGCTGCCTTGTGCAACATGCTGAGATTGACACTGAATGGAATCATTTTGTTGGTAAGATATTCTGTATGGCAGTAACTTGCAAATTATTTGTACTTAAATAACTAACAAATTACTGGTTCACATTAAATTGTTGAGGCAGGCAAGTCTCAACTCAAGTCTTACCAAGGGTAACCTGTCTTGAGTTTTCTCCTAATGGTGAATACTTCTTTCGACAGCACATTTCTCCTCCAAATATCCCTTGAACTACACCATTTTCATTTAAAATTATGCAAGTATGTACCTATGTAGCTATAATGTTTCATATGTTCTAGTTTATTTGCTGCTGAGTTTATGTTTGGTTAATTTTTCACTTTATTCAAAAATCTCATTGCTCTACTTATATTGCATATATTAGTCCATATTTCTCAAACAAACTAACCCCCTCAGCATAGATCCTGCAAAGCAGCATATCTATCAATACCAATATATAGGAATCCGATTGTAGTGTAGGTTTTTTTGTCTCATGGCCGTTAAATTATTATTCAGGGAATTGGTTGAAGGTAGGTAATTACTCAATTATTATTTTATTAATAAATTAATTATTGATATCAAGACAGGTGGGTAACCATCACATTTCAATAAGGTAAACTGTAATTTTATTTCAAAAATAGATTATTTCTGTGATTGAAATGGTATTATTACCAGTGTCCCGTAGTTGCCAGGATTCAATTATCTATGGTTTACTCTTCCATGTTCTGGGTAATTGATAATTGAGAGGGCTTTCCCACTCCTGCTTCCCAATGATATTTTTAACTGTCACATAAACTACCATTCACCTGGATCCTACCCTTTGAACTATGTGGCATGGGTGGCCTTACCAGGAGTAATAGATATTACTCCTGCAGGTCCAATTCTAGGGGTCATCAGAATGCACAAAGGTTTCCACCATTTCAAGGTTGTAGTCCAAGGGAAGGGTGAAATGGTGTAAGTTTCTTGTAATAAAGGGAACTTTTTCTTAATAACAGATGCTGTTGACAAAGTGACAGATCGTCTTGTTGGACCATTTAACATAGAGGTGGTTGTGGAGCCAATAAATATCAAGATTTCTGAAGCCATAATGAACTTCCAGGAAAATGGATATGATGTATCCCAAAAGGTATGTTTCATTCTGCTGTTACTGATAATTTATCAATAATTTGGTTTGATTTCATCTTTTAATGTTCCATAATTTCAAAAAGCATGTGCCAGTGCAAATCAATGTGATTGTTTCTTATTTACTTGCTCAGCATTTATTACTTTTATCAGAGGTGATTGAAAGTTTTCAAACTAACAATGTTGTTACTAATTATTATGGGAGAGATATTATATATTTCATTTCTTTATTGGATTGATTTTTGAACTTTTTTTTAATGGTAACTCCTACTATTGACATGTCTAAAAAACCAAAAGAGACAGCAGCAACCCATGTTCCCAGATCCTCCCCCAGGCCACATTACAATCACTTGAATTTGTTGATGTACATACATTGATTGCTTATTTAGTAGTCGTTCAAAACTTCACTCACTTCAGCTGGAATTAACTATTTGGATACCTGTACCTTTCTGTCAACCATAAATGCAAGTTTTGTTATTAGAAGTGTAACATATTACTTGCTAATATTTTGGCTTACAAGGATTCCTAAGCTTCTCGAGAACAGATTAGACCCTTAAACAAGGATTAAGACAGTAAATCATCATCATAATATTGCTTCTCTTTCATTTAACTCCGGTTTTTCAAATTATTACTTTTAGCATGTGGTAACAAAATGTGAGAATAATGCATGTGTTAAGTTTTTTTGTTTCAATGAGGTTGCTGCAAAACTGGCTGTCTTGATGAGCTTTACACAGTAATTATCCAATATTACAGCAACCTTATATGCTATATGGGATGATAAAAATAAAAATTGTCTTGCAAAGGAAAGATTAAACAAAGTAACTTTGGCGTGAGGCAATATATATACACCATGAGTATTTTAGGGTGACCTGAGGGAGGTGATTTATTGGCACCTTGCATCTAAGGATTGAAATTAATTGTGATGAGGTTCATGCAATAGAGTGCAATGTCATACATTTTGTCCAGCTTCCAACTCAGCGTTTTTATTTATTTGATTTCATTGTATAGGTGTTCACTGGATGTGGAAAGCCAAGGCTTGGTCGTCGAGATGCCACTGAGCTCCAGTTCCAAACGTACAAATTTGGAAGAGGAAATAATAGGGGAGGCAGAAAAGGAGGAGGGGGTGGGGGACGAGACAGGGATGGAGAGGACCACGGGGGAATGGGAGATAGTCACCGGGGACCAACTTTAGATAGATTAGTGAAGGACATCAGGCAAAAGGTATGTTTTAGAATTAAAGTTTGAATTTTCACTGTGCTCTGTTTTTTTTTTTCATTTTCATTTCTTTATCTGAGTTGAGTAAATGATAATGTAAGTCAGCATAACTATACTTAGCTGCTTTTAGGCTGATCTATTGGCCTTTGGTACCCATAAAAAAACTGCCACTGGCCTATATGCAATAGATTCCGGTTTATGGGACAAATCAGGGCCGGTGCATTTTGCCCTAACTAAGCAGCTACCCCATTTATGGGAAGCATCCCATAAGTATATATATATTGTGATGGAACAGGCTAGATTCTCCTCTGCCCGTTGACTCGCCGCAGTCCTTACGCCTCTGAGAAATGGACCCCTTACCTTTGCCTCGACACCTCGTCTACTTCGGACTTTCCCCTGTGGGAATTGGTTTTGAGAAAAAAGGATAACGTGACCTTTGTCGTGTGTTTGAGAAGGGCGTCACCCAAAACCGCAACATCGAACAAGCTCATCCGGCAAAACAAGGACGTTCCAAATTTTCAAGGGTTGGTGGATTTTAAGCCAGGGCGGATGGTAAAATGGCGGCACAGGGAGCGCCGTATGACGCGAGCACGGGAAAGATTACGCGAAGTGTAAGAATGAACATCTGCCCTTTTTACAATAAACACAAACAACATTTATTTATCGAAATAAGCATAAAAATGAACACGAAGGAGGCACTACAGCTAATTAACACATGTCTTACTAACTAATGAGGGATGAAAGGTGAATGAATGGCGAGACATAAATGGAACGAAATTAACAGTAAAAAAAAATAATCATTCTTAACACTTCACTCTACAATGAACAAATGAATGTCCAAGTATGAAAATATAAACTAAAAATGAAGAGAATTACAAGCTCCTCGTCCTTTTATTATTACTGGTGGGGACGGGAGTGAGTGATACATAGGTTATGATCCCGTAGGACTAGAATTGTCCACTCTTGGGATTAGTTTGACAGGGTCTCTTCTCTTTTAACCTGAAGGGACTTTAACTCTGTTTGAATATCTCGTAAATCACTTATTCTGGCACACACGGGTTTCACAGTGGGGAAGCGTGAATAAGAGGTTTGAAATAACTTAACATTGGGGAAATATGAGTTTGGCGATACTTATGTGCAAGATGGTGTGAATGAAAGAAAGAAGACTAAATTAGATTTATGACACATAAATGTTTATTAAACCATTATTTGGACAATTAATTGGCGAGAATAATTACATTATAAACATTTTTCAGGAGCAATAGCTCGGCGTCGGGTAGAAGGTCCAAATGTTGAGCCGGTGTAGGCGGTCGTAGGTTGGCCCAGGTGTGTGGTTGTGCTGCTACTTGTGGCTGGTTCTGTTGCATGGTGGCAATGGCGTTGGTTAACGCCTGTAGTTGTTGTGAAAATGCAGCTAACTGGGTCCCCATGACTTGTTCCTCCTCGTCGCCTTCTTGTAGAATCGAGAGGTGTGCCTGTACCTCGGTGTCCTCTTGGGTTTCGAATAGGTCGGCAGAGGGCGGGTCTCTATGCCGAAGATTATATGCCATATAGAGAAGTGACAACTGCTGGTGCTGCTGCTGGACCCGAGTACCCTCCCCACTCGACGGAATCTGAAACAGAACAAGCAATCGCAGGTCGTACCCGCCCGCAATATATACACCAGCTGACCAATATGGCCGACGGTGCCTTCGTTGCAGTGGCCTGCTATAGTAACAAATAAGGCAAGGAAAGATTCATGTTCTGTTGCTAGAGAAATATTTTATTCCAATTACTGTGGAACTCATCGTAGCAGTGAAAATTAGCGCAAAATTGAAATTGCAATTTTTATAGTGACCGCTAAAATGTTGAAGAAAAATGTAATTGAATGCTCATGAAGAGTGAATGACGAAATATAAATGAAAATAACTTTTTTAAAAATTATTTACTTATTTATAAAGTTTTTTGTCATGTGAAACGGAAGTTTTACATCATAAATTTGCAATAATTATCTATAAATAACAAAAATTGAAGTTGTAAATTTCGTAAAAAGTTCGCAAAAGAATCTCCATGCATGAAGTAAATAGACGGATAGTTACGAATGACAATGTAGATGATAGAAATTACGTATGGGGATAACTTTTCAGTGCGTAAAAAATTATAACCCTCGAATTGCTAGAAATATTACCAAAAATGACCATTGTTTTAACGTTAGAAATCACTATTTGAAAAGAGCGCCGCTTGCCGCATTGCTGGCTCTGGACCTTCAACAGTGCAGGAGGCGGCAGGAACGCAAACTACTAGCATCGGCCGACTATATGCGGGCGTAAAGAAAAATATACGGACATCGCGGACTTGCCCGAATATATGCGGGCTTGTCAGATTTTGCACCACCTCGGTGCCCGAATATATGCGGGCTTGTCAGGGAAGTGGTTAAATACCACCGATGAGGGTAGCAAAAAGAGAAAGGTAAGAAAAAGCATTGTAATCTGCCAATGGCGATAGGCAGAGCTGTTCATTGGAAAGGGGGAAAGGGGCTACTCTGCATGAGTCAGTTGGAAATTGTGCAAGATGTCACAAACAAAAAGTTCTTGGTGAATAATATTGTTTAGTTTGACCATTCTCCCCTGCTCAACATCCACCAGGAAACCATGGAAATCAGCCCCTACCTTAATGCAGACTCTCACATGGGTGTCGCCCCTTCTTTCGTATTATCCTTTAAACTAAGCCATTACTGATCCTCTTTGCCCTTAACCTTCCGTCCTCCAAATATTTGTCTCTTGACCCACTGTTGACAGCCCAACAGATCACCTACTGGAAGGTCTACGAGCTTTAAAGGGGGAAATGTGTGCCCATATGGAAGATTAGATTAAATGATAGAAGGACAATGTTCAAAATCAGTTTCTCATTATGAAAAAATTGCAGTTCGTCGAGAGTGTAGTCTTTACTGCCGATGCATAGCCCAATTAAATGGCATGCTGTCTCAATTAAGTGGAGACTCATGGCTATTCTTCAATTGGGTTCTGTTCTTTAAGATTTGTCCTAAATAAATGGCTACCCCAAATAACCGGTCACCCAAATAACTGGAATCTACTGTATCTGCCAGCATTTGCTCACATATAATTGTAAATTGTTGCTGTATTTGCCGGCGTTGAGGGCATGATTATTTTCCAAAAACAAGTCTCAAATATGGCGTGCATCTTTGAGGCTGAAGGTTACTTTATTCATTGGTCTGTGCTTATTCTTGGAGAGGGTTAACAGCTCTACACAGTAACCTGAAGTCCTGTCTATGACCTTTAAACTAAGATAATTAACACACACTCAAATCTGTCAATTTCCTTTTATATTCACCTTCAATATGCAGTGCAAATGCATTATTTTTCACAATCTAATTCCCAAATGCATCTGTAATCTTTGGAAAAACCAACCATAGTATAATAAATAAAATCAATTGTTATTAAATAAACCATGTTAACCGTAATATTAAAAGCTTCGCATAAGCAGCATGGGCAGGCTTAGGACACACTGCTTTGAAGTTGGGGGTCACGAAAGGGTTAATATTACAATAGCTTCTACCTAAATAGGTCCTAATTTCTTTGCATCTTATTGGTCTCCATAGTTCTATTGCCAACCCTGATATCATCCGTGATGAAGGAATTAAGAAAACTAATGTGTGAAAAGTCAAAAAGAAATTTTAGAATTATTCAGAGTGAACCATCCAGTTTAACATTTAATCGATTCTTTTTTCTGAAAATGTTACTACTTCAGTGAATGTGATGGATGAATAATGTATCCTTCTCTTGCAGGTGAAAGACACCAAGAACTTCTGGACAAATTTGCCATACCAAATATGTAATGATGAAAAGGTTGCTGCAAATCCAGTGAAAGATGAAATGTGTTGGAATGGTACAACAAAAGCAAGGTTAGTAGCCTTATTATTTTTGCATGCATGAAAATGGAAACAACATAATGGTGCCATCCTCAGCTTGCTGGCAAACATTAAGAAGCAATCAAAGTGCCACTGTAAATATCACTTGATTATGTTTTATAACTTATATGGAAAAACTCGTGGTAAATCAATATTTTGCCATATTTTTCAGATTTTCACATTTTATTCTTCCCCATGAAAGTATTTTATGAATTAAGAAGACTGCATTGACTTTAAAAATTATTTTTTTTATATCTGTGCTCTAAAGATTGTGGCTTTAGCTATGATTTATTATCCCCGACAAAGCTATCCCAAATTATATGATACTGAAAAACCTTTCTGTATCATATAATTTTGGCAGTGTGTCCTCAACTATCACTGTTTTGAAAGCCTGTTCCACCTCAAATTATCATTATTTCTATTGTCAAGTTAGAGAATAAAGTACCTAGCATTCTGCATGAATAAAAAATGTGAAATAGCATGGAAAACAAAATAGGAAGGAATTTTAAGAGATCACTTGTAGATATCTTGTTGGCAAGCCTGAAAAGAGCATTCACTTTATGTAGCTGTACTTACCAAACTTGCTTTGTGATCTTTTTGGGATCAAAGAGGAAAAATCCCTTGGCATTCTTGAGTTCTCCTATTTTCTGTAGGTCAAAATAACAGCTCTCAGGATTGAAAATAGTTTCTCATGTCACACAGACATATTGGCATATTCATGGTTCAGATTGATGAGTGTTAACAAAAATGACTTTTATTGTTTTACAATTTTATGACTGGAAATCAGTATCCGAAATAATCTAATTATTTATGAAGACATGTGACAGAGCTTATCTTTTGTACTGTATTTACTTTGGTGTAACTGAATATTCAATCCTGATAAATAATCCATCTGAATTCGTTGCAATTATTCGTAGCCTTACACAATGCCTTAGTTATTGGCATTTATATTTACCATTACTGGCTTGCCATTTACTACTCTTCAGTAAATTTTGCACTTGATTACATTTAGGTATGAACCAGAAATAACTGGCCAGGGGATGTCTAATCAGCTTAATAATCCTGAGGTTCAAGTGGATGCGGACAGGCCAAGCAGTATCATCAATGAGCAGTTGTTTGCTCTAAGATTAATTACAGCAAAATTGAAGAATGCCTACAATGGGCTAGATGTGGATTGGATTGACTATGGTGAGTAATGGGATTTGATTGATTGAGGTTTTGATGGAATTCCCTTATCTGGGTCCTAAGGCACTCACTAAGAAAGACACTTGTTAGACGTGTTGGTCCATTATGCCAACGTTCATAGTGAGTGTTACCCCTGGGAGCTCTTTAGCCTAACCAAAGGCCAGGATGTCTCCAATGGGTAAGTCCCTAATCCTCCTGGGTTCTGGCAAGGGGATACCCAGGTAATGATTCTGAGTCCTAGCCATTGCTAGTCGTAGAAGATGGGATGTGGTTTTCTCATCCTCCTTGCACCATTTGCAACCCAGTGTAACCTCAATTCCCATGTTGTGGAGGTGCTTATTCACTTGGTAGTGGCCAGTTAACAGACTTATCATTGTTCTTAGTTTGCTTCTATCCAGAGATAAGGGCTTTTTTTGCATAACTTATGTTTGGTTCTTCTATGAACTATATAGCATAATAGATTTCCCCTGAGTATAAAAAGTATATCTCGAATCATACAATTCAAAAAGTCCCTGAAGACTTTGAAAAAAATTTTATAGCCTTACTTCATTTTTGAATGGTTCCTATAATCTCATGTAAATATTTCCTACTTTTTCTTTTCCATATTCCTTGTACATACTTTCTAGTAATTACGCTACAAGTAGTATGTACAAGCTTAATACCTATGTAAGACAAACCGTGCAAAATGTAAATTCTTTCCCAGACATATTTATGGAAAATTTACTGCACGTGCTACAGTTGTCTATTTTCACATCCTTATAAACACTTTCTGACAAGAAATAAATCTATAGTTATAAATTACAAATAATTAAGATACTTGTCACAAAGAACAATATGTAAAAAATAGTAGTACAGTCTTTCATTTATAGCCATGGAATCGTGCAAAACAACGTTCAAGACATAATCCTGGTTTGCCTGGACATAGATCGCAGTAATAGTTCGAATCTACACGCATATTTGAATTTTTACAAATAACGCATCTCTTTCTTATTTTTCTATTGTTTTCATTTCTGGGAACTTCTTTCGGTATGTGGGTGTTTTTTGACTTGGGATTTTCTACCCATGTTTCTAGAGGTGGACGATGTTGATATATTAGTGATTGAATCACACTATCCCGAATATGCAGGAGAGTCAATTTTTCATTATTGCTGAAGTTTTTATGCAATAGAAAGGCATTGTTAAGTATAACATGGAATATATGAACGCCTACTTTGGCATACCAACGGAGAGTTTTTCTTTCGTAGGGGTGGTATGCTAATAATTGGCCACATCTGTCGACCCCTCCCATATACTCGTTATATTTTAGGACAGCCTCAGGTTTTTGTGTAACCTTACCAGAGCGGGATTTGTGTTCAGACATACGGGCGCCTAACTCTGAGGACACTACTAGAACGTCACGTTTGTCTCGCCATTATAGAACACAGATGCCTTTATTAGTATAAGTTGCTACAACATTACCAGGTTTCAACTTTTTTTGCACTATATCTGACGGGTTACCTTTCCGGTTCGCCTTCAAAGTTCCTGTTACGTATTAGAGTTGGGTCGATCAGTCACGAGTCGTTCAAATGAACGAATTACTGAGGTGAGTGTGATGACTCGAGTCAATAGGTCTGGGAGAAACAACTCTTTAGTGAACGTTTGTGCCAGCTGAGCCGCTGAGTGCAGCGCTGACTCATAAAGGAGAGAGTCGCAGAGTCCCCATGATTCTCAAAGATTCCAAGGACTAGCTGACTCGAAAGACGAGCTGACTCGAAAGACTCACACACCCGAAGGACCACAAAGGACTCACTGACTCGGAAACGTGAGGGCGTGACTGACTGAATTGCTGACTCAAAAGACTCTTCCCCATTCATTGAATCCCAGCAACTCGTTGAGTGGCAAGACTGACTATTCATTAATGACTGTCAAAAGAAGAGTCTTACCGTAAGGTCAGAAACATTGTTAGATTTGAGGAGTACATTAAGTCCTTATTTCAACATCACATAAATGATATGATAACTTTAAACTTAAATCGTTGGTTCATTAAAAAGCTCTTAGTTATCGATGGAAATCCACCGTTTTAGACACTGTATTAGCAGTTCGGAAACTCTAATTTTACCCTCAGATGAATATTGTAGGCAGTTATTATTTTTACAATTAACGATACTCTCACTAGGGTGTTTCGGGGAGTATATATTTGCGTGTAATGCCTTAGTGTGAGAGAAGGATTTCTGGTGGGTTACTCTTCCCACCCCGCCGACAACCCACTATCACAGGCTCTTTGAAAGAGCGAGCAATATAGTATATTTTATGTAATTACTGTTATTTGAAGGTACTGTTACTAGTAAATCATATGGGATGGCTGTTTTAAATAGTGTTGTAGGCCCTTAGATTCAGAAAAGTGGACATATAGAGTTGGTATTATAGAAGCCACCGTTAATTTAAAAGGCAAAGACTTACGATCAGTGAATAACGACAAGAAGTTAATTAGTGTTAAAGAAGTCAGTAATTTTGTACATTATATGATTTTGACATTTAAACTCTCGGCTTTATTATTTTGATTTGACTGCACTATTTGTACAATGCTTGACGTAGAGTGTGTCTTTCCTAAGAAGGAATAACATAACTGCAAATTTAGAGATATCAACGAGATTATTGTTTTTTTTCCTCTGTCATCGTGCATAAAGGTGATTTAAAGATCTGATTCTGGGTAGAGTGGCCTTGGTCACATTAAGCAAAGATAATTAGTTTGCCCGTTTATTCTATAAATCTTTAAAGCCATTATTACTCATTCACAATTCAGCTTTACTTGTAAGCCTCGTCTTTTATGTACCCCGCAGTACTCCAAAGTGATTCTAAAGACTCACTCAAGTGAACGAGTCATTGAAGTGACGTGATCCAAATGACTCGAGTCAATAAAAAGAATCATTTGGCCCACCTCTATTACGTATGTTTTACGATCTAGACAGTAAGCTGTTAGACCAACCCCTGAATAATAATTATCCATGTATATTGCATGACCAACATCTAAGTGATCTTTTATAAGGTGTTTCACGACCTTTTCAACATGGCCCGATCCACCTACTACCTTTTCAGCCGAACCACAATATATTCTAAATTTCAATAAGAGACCGTTTGGCTGTGTCAACACGTATAGTTTGACGCCATATTTGTTCCTCTTGTTCTGGATATATTGCCTGAAGAAAAGGTGTCCGCACCATAACAACATTGACTCATCTATGCTCAACTCTTTAGAAGGGTAATAAATGCCTGACATTCTTTGATGAAATAACTCTACCAAGGGGTTAATTTTGAACAGTGGGTCTGACGGTTTTGGCTCACCTTGCTGAGGATTTCTCGCAAAGTGAAGAGTTTTAAGGATAAGTAAAAACTTGTCGCGCCCCATGGCATTTCGGAAGAGAGGGAAGTTATATACTGAATTTTTCATCCAATATTGTGAAAAACTGGGTACATGAATATGACCAGAAAGATAAACCAAACCCAAAAAAACCTCAAAATCATCACGGTTGATATCTTTCCATCCCTTTATGCGAGCTTTAGGTGAAACATACTTGGACGATAGATTTTGTGCCTGCAAATTTGTCTGCTGCAATACTAAATCAAATATTTGATCGGAAAATAATTAATAAAAATAATCTAGAGGTTTATTTCGTTGAGGAATTATTTTCAACCCAGAATTTCCTGAAAAAGGAATTTGTGCTGAAGGCTGCGCGTTTTGAAACCATGTGGATATTGATGGTTGCTGAAAGCATTGTCCTGCTGCAGCTGGTGGTACATTTACAATAGCCGCACCGTGATTTTGGGACACTTGAATCCCGGGAGATGGTATGGGTGGTGGGCTAGCTAACATCACGGTTGTTACGGCAATAGGTGGAGTTGCATTTGGAACAAAATTAACATCACCTGCCTCTTCTTCATCATCATCACCTGCCTCTTCTTCATCATCATCACCTTCCTCATCTTCATCGGTGTATTCCACTGGGCTGGATTCTGAATCAGAATTGAGATCCTCCTCCCAGTCAGAATTCTGAAGCGCATCGAGTAGCTCCTCGTCTGTCTACTGCCTTTTGACCAGCCCAGGGGATTTCTTTTTCTTAGGTGAAGGCGATCCGGAAAGCAGGCCTCTTGATGAGGGTCCAGGCGACGTCATTGCAGAGAACGTGCCAGGAACAATGGGAGATGGTTCGTCATAAAAGTTCAACGAATTAGATAAATGCCGTTTGACGCCATTTTTTGGTTTCTCCATGTCTAAAAAAAATCATTGAAAAATAATCCAATGTAATAAATTCTTAATTCAATGAATAAAAATATATAGAATAATACAATTTTACTCACTGCAAAAAGAGACCCTGATATCCCATATTAGTTTATCAAATCACACCAAATATATGAAAAGAAGTAGAACTTACCATTGAAAAAGGTGACTGAGCAGTAAAGAAAAAACAAGACAATGGCCGTCAGCAATATCCTTTGGTCTTGACGGGGTCTGAGCAAACACTGAACTAAATTTTTCTCCAAGGCTAAAAGGGTCGGGCCTTTGAAAGTGGGGAACTCAACATTGACACATTTTGTATCGATGTCTGAAAAACACCTGCACGAACAAAAATGTTAACACTTTGTGCAAAGTCATTAGAAAATACAAGAATGTTACACGCCACAGGCAAAAAGAATGAAATTGAATTCAAAGTAATTCCTACCAAGTGAATTAACTATAAATAAAATGTATGAGGTAATCAAATCCAACAAAAAAAATTCAGGAGTGACTCACCTTACAAAAAGAGTACACTTGGCCGGCAACAAAAAACCCTAAAGTCACGGCGGAAACCATCGGAACTATCTGTCGACCTTTCGAGGGCTGACCATACATTGAAAAGAAATTCCCTCCTAGCGAAACAAATTCGGGCACTGTAAAAGTAAGGCAGTCAACAGCGACACACTGTCGCCGCCCGCCGGCTAAACACACTTGCCGCGCGACACTATGTCGCAGGCCGCAGTGAACGTGTTAAGCAAATGTATTTAACCAGGTGATTGATGAGTGATAATGAGATAGGTGAGAAAAAATAGATTTGAAATATGTCAATCATTCCTTAGCAGTTTAAATGTGGCTTTTTGCATAAAAACACCAAATGTGAAGGATAATAAATGAATTGGAAATTTTCATAATTGCAGTGCGAAAAGTATGAACTTGGCTTTAACAATTATTTTTTTTTAATCTAATCATTTCTAATCATGAAAGTCTTTTCATTATCTATTATGTATTGTGACAGAACGGGCTAGAGTCTATTTTGCCCGTTGACCTGCCGCAGTCCTCTGAAAATGGACCCCTTACCTTTGCCTCGACACCTCGTCTACTTCAGACTTTCCGCTGTGGGAAATGGTTTTGAGGAAAAAGAGAACGCGACCTTTGTCGCGTGTTTGAGAAGGGCGTCACCCAAAACCGCAGCATCGAGCAAGCTCAGCCGGCAAAGCAAGGACGTTCCAAATGTTCAAGGATCGCGGGATCTTCAACCAGGGCGGGTGGTAAAATGGCGGCACAGGGGTATGATGCGAGCACGGGAAAGATTATGCGACGCGTAAGAATGAACGTCTGCACTTTCTTTACAATAGACACAAAAAACATTTATTTACCGTAATAAGCATGATAATGACACGAAGAAGGCAATCTACAACTAATGATCAAATATCTTACCACTAATGAGGGATGAAAAATAAACGAATGGCTAAACATAAATGGAACGAAAATAACATCAGAAAGATAATCACTCTTACTCAACAATGAACAAATTAATGACCAAGTATGACATTACAAACTGAAAACTGCATAGAATTACAAGCTCCTCGTCCTTTTTATTGTTACTGATGAGGACGGGAGTGAGTGATACATAAAAGTTTATTGTCCTGTAGGACTAGAATTGTCCACTCTTGGAATACGTTTGACAGCGTCTCTTCTCTTTTAAGCTGGAGGGACTCTAACTCTGTGTGAATATCTCATAAACCACTAATTCTGGAACACATGGGTTTCACAGTGGGGAGGCGTGAAGAGGAGATTTGAAACAAATTAACATTGGGGATATACGGGTGTGGCGATACTTATTTGTGAGTTGGCGTGGAGCAGGATGGCAAAATGCAGGGCGGAGAGACAGCACCGTTGGGCTTTCGAGATGACGTGGAGAATGGAATTCACAACTCCTGTTGCGAAAATGTACCTTCCGACTGAATGGCCTCGTCCAACCTTTGGTTCCAGGGATGCGGCGGCCCGCTACCTTTCGTGGTCTGTCGCCCTTATCTACCCGAAACCGCACCTCCTCTTAGGGGTGCCGGGATCGAGGTCCGCTGCGTCTCGTTCCTCCTTAGGGGCAGAACGCAGGAAAAACCACCAGGGAACGACTTTAGTCAATTCCTCGCGGCCGTCGTGGTGTTCTCCGTCTCCAGGTGTCGCCTCTCTCTCTCTCGCTCCGTCCACACTCTTGTCTGCCTTCACAAGCACACCCCGAGCTTCTGTGCTCGACTCCCAATTGCCAACTACTAACTGCCCACTGTCGTCTCCTGTAACCGCTTGACCTCCCCCCTCACGTGACTTCATTTCAAAAATCACCAATAGCTTGTCAGCTTACACAGCCCAATTACCTGGGCCGACACAAAGGTGGTGTGATTCACATTGTACAAAATCCAATTCCCTCTACAAAGGAACATTTCACTGACATTCACACAAAATAAAGGCAGACGTTCACCTCACTCATGCCACGAGAACCCCGCCCGGGACACAAATTAAATGCGGGAGGCACGCTTACTTCAAATACTAGTATAAGACGGCCAATCCGTCACAGTATATATGGATATGGATACCTGCTAAATTAATTATCTTCATAACATTATTATTTGAAAAATAAAAAATTATTTATTTTCTTGACAAAGGAGACCCAGCCGGCACAAGGTGGCACATATCCCTAACAGCATGGATGACCTCCGCGCCATTAGGGATAAGTCCTCCTGGTTAGGGAGAGTTAAAATGAGGGAGGGATCAGGGAGGAATCGTGAAGAAATGAGAGATGGATGACTGCATAGATTGGAAGGAAATTGGGAGAGATGAGAGATCAGGGAGTGATCGCGGGGAATCTATCCCAAAATCCCTTTCTTTGGTTGGCTCTGGTTAGCCAATGAGGGCCAAGGGATTCAAAAAAACGATTGTAGCGCCGTGAACGGCAATATATGGAAATACGTGGCATGGGTTGGTCTTCAGTGCCACCTACTGGAAGTTTCTAGGAACCTACTTCATATTCTACTGCTCGCTATTTAATTATGCGCAGGTAATGGTAATTTTAATTCTAACCAGTCATTTCGTGGCACTTTCATGATCTGGGTACCAGGCTTGATGTGGCTACCAGCCACATCCAACCATTATTCTGAAGGGCTTTCACGCACCAATTTCCACTCTCGAACAGCATCCATCATTACCTAAACTGAAATCAGAGAACACCCAGAAAAAGGAAAAAAAGTGTAATTGCACGACCATCGAAAATTTAAATAAAACACCCATAGGAAAGGATATCAAAGAATAAACCAACCACCGGAAATAACATTTTTCCATAAATTAGTTTATTGAAATAAGATTCACTTGAAATAATTGAAGTAGCAGTGTAATTAACAATTCAGCAATCGTACTCGATCAACAATGATCAAGCGTAATAGCTTCCATGATGCCCTTGAGTGGTTTCAAAATGGTCTGGAAAATATAAACAAGTAATTAATTCGTTACCTTCCATCGCTCTGATATTTAAAAAATACTTTGTACACTATTCAAATTAAAGTATGAAGGAGGATTCTTTATCATACAATCTGGACATTATAATGGCAAATCATGTATAAACTTCGACTGGGTTCACTTAGCATGGGAAATCCATGCACACTTTTAAAGGATTGTTTCAACGTGGCATCATCGTAAGCAATTACGTAAATATAATGAAAGCCTTTTCCGTAAGCACCTTAATATGTCCCTGGAGAGAAAATTCTTCACTCAAAAATATGGAGCTTTTTTTTTTTTAATTTGACAACACCCCCGAAAACAGCCACTCATTGGGCCTTTACATCAGGTGTATTAACAATTCATAGCGGACAACACAAACAACCATGTCCTGGGAAGTGAAAAATCTTCCCCAGGCGGGATTCGAACCCGCGACCTTTGGGTTAGCAGGCGAGGACGTTACCCCGCCGCCACCGAGGCTTACGCCATTCAACAATATTCGACACATATTTCATCTCTACACAATGTCATAACTTTCATGCATTAGGCATTAACAAACTTGTGTAAATATTTAAATACCACGTTTATAATACAAATTGGAAATCTTTTCTTAATCAATTTGGGAATGTTTTAATCTATCACAGCCAAGACATGTGATGAATAAAGTGTCTTCGTTGAAAATAAAGGAAAATCAAAACTTCTTTATTCATAATAAGTAAGTTTTAAGCTTGCCTTAAATCGCACGTGCAAAGCCGGAAAATGGTGCATTTTTCTGTACTTCCTCCCTAATTGCAGGAAAGTTGAGTTCACCAACGGGCAATGTCCTTAAACCCTCTGTCCGCATTCGTTCAATCTTTTAACTCAGCGCATCATGGCGGGGAAGACTACTGAAGTCACACATGTTGATCGCTCTCAAACAAGTGCAAATAATTATGCTACTGCCCAAACAACATTACGAAAACTTATTTATTTATTTTTCATTGGTAAATATATTTATATATACCACTTTATGTGTAATACAGTTCCATCCGAGATAATGTTAACTTGATCGAGACTTTGGGAGAGATCGTGGAAAATAATGGACATTTTCTCCCTAGAAGTAATAATGAAGAAATTCTCCATGATTTCTCCCTAAGTGCGGAAGAAGAAGTCACGATATTGATACAGATATTTGTTAGCGGTCACATCGATTCAAAACAATTGCCTGGAAATTTTTGTCGTAATTTTTTAGTGATAAAAATAAAATATAATATGCTTTTTCATCAATATATTTCCATCCGAAATACTTTATGTTGTGTCAACTGATGGGAGGATTTAGGGATAGAATTGGGAGGGGAGCACTTATCCCTCATCTCTCCTTGATTTCTTCCGAAGAACATATCCCTTGTGCCAGCTGGGGAGTTTAAAAGAAATAAGATTTTTAGTCAAGTACTACATATTATGAAATATAATGTAAATTATAAGTATTTAAGATTATAAATATGTAAAATTATAAATATGTACATACATACATATGTGCTTATATGTATTTTGAGACTGAATCACAGCTTATTTCGTCTACACATATGGGCTGTAAAGTATTGATGAAATCATCATAGTTTAAAGGGACTGGCGAATTGTTTTCTATTGTGTAATATCTAGGGTTGCCATAAGAGTGAGGTAAATATTCAGGACATCACCAAATCCTAATATCATAAAAGTGATAAAGAAGTTTGTTTTTATAAATTGCATATTCAAATATGTACAAAATAAAATACAGTCAGCTAACTTGTTACTCTTATGATACAATGCATACCTATATTTTATGCAATAATATCAGTTTGAAATGCTTTTTTTATGTGCTAAAATTCTGGACAATCCTGCTTTTTCAGGATGCATAGCAACCCTAGTCATTCCTAATTCTTTAATTTTTTTAAAATTGAAAAGTCTCATGAATTATTGCCATCAAAATTAGGTGCCTTTCAGAATTTAGCACCCAGGCAGTTTTCCATGTTACCTGTTTATGAATCTGGTGCTACTTACAACTTTTGGATGGGAAAATGAATTTGGGCAAGTCGAAAAGTGACCTTGCCTGGGTGGAAAACTTTTCTTGTTAAGTTAAATAATTTTCAGAGGAATCATCTGATGGTGGAAGTGGCAGTGGATCGGGCGATGGCGAGATAGTGACAGATGACGAGGATGGTCTGGTGGAGGGTAGTGGTGACAGCTATCCTGATGTGGACAACCCCCCCCACCCTGGCTTTGGTGGTGGTAGAATATTCCACGATCCGATCCCGGGCATCACTGGCAGACCTCCTCCCCCCATCATCACAGAGGTCCCCATTCGGGTGGACTCGGCGACGCACACTCCTTCTCCCCCCACATCCGGTGCTGGCCCACGAAGGCCACCCATCCCGTCTCACCCGACCATCGTCCCTGGAGAGGTCAAGGCATACCTTTTCCCCATTGTGGTCATGTGGTTTGGCAGCTTATTCTCAGACTGGCTTTAAGTAGGTACAATTAGGGAGGAAAGATACTTGATGGTGTTTGTTGGTGTTCAGAAATGCTTTCTTTTGCATTTTTAGTCAAGATTGAGGTCACCAATGACTTGACCTTTGGCAAAAAGGTTTTGTGATCTGTTTGAGTGATTATTTTCATGCACAGTGGAAAGATTTGCCCTTCCTTGGATTTCGGGAAATTTGTTATGAAAATTTCCTCAGTGAGATGACTGAAAAAAAGTGATAGGACATGTAGGTGGCTGTGGAAGGCCACCTTTTATGAAAATTTGTTATTCATGGGGGTTTGTTCATGATTCCATGGCTCAGTGTAACCTGTGAAACCCTCTTACAATTTTTCATGTTAATATGAAATATATGGACTCTAGGATGGTAATTAGCACTGAATTCAGGAATATTCCTTAATTTTACTGTTCTGTGTTACTGTAAAAGTGATGATGTGTGGTCATTGTTTACAAAAATAATTTGCTAAGTCATATGTTGATGTGTTTACTGCAAAGGGCTGAGAATTGCACTTGAATATTGATGTTATGACTGAATCATTTCAATGGAAATACAATGTGTGCGTAAACCTAATGAATTTATGCATGATAGCAATGCCACTGCAGCTAAAAGTGAGACTGGACTAAGAGATAGCTCTGCTAGAGGGGTTAAGCCAATTGATTATTTCAAGTTCCATGTTGCAAGGAATATTTCCATTGCAAGATGATGTTATGAAAAATTACACGTAAAACTTTGGTGTATTTTTACAGCTGTTTCTGAAAAAATGAGTCTCTTGAATCACTGAAGATGGTTGATGAAAAATCAGATTGCTCAAGTACATTGGTCAATACATTTCCTGAGATTTTTATAATTTCTAATCTGGTTAAAATATGAAATTCCTTTTCTTAGTCTCTGGTCTAATGTGATATGTCGGGCCAAGTTGTTCAAGTGGTTGAACTTGACTGCCATTACAACCATCCTACCTAATAATTGTTGTTTGGATTTGCTATGTACATTTTTAAAGGAAGTAAATACAATCAGAAAGTTTAAATACATTTTATCCCATCTCTTTGCAGCACTGCTGCCTTACTCTTTAGGAGCTAATGGCACTTAGATAAAAAAATTGAGAGTGAACAAATACATAATTGGCATTTGCCACAGTCTTTGGTGAATCAAGAGAAAATGTCAATTTTTATGACGAAAAATATATTTTTTTGGATATGCTTTGATTAAACCTAAGAGTGAGTGTTTGTAAATGTCTCAGACTGAAAGCGAAGAGTAAGATTGAAGACAAGCTTTTTTTTGTAGTGTCCATAGATAGTCTAACAATCTGTGTATGTTTGTGTATGGAAGAGTGTGTTGTGTACATAGTTTTAAATGATTTTAACATTGAAATGTGTGTGTGTCAACTCATTACCTCACCTTCTATTGTGAAGTGAGCTGCAGACATCTTTGACATGGTATTGAGGAATCGTATTTATTTTATAAATTCTGTATATCCTGTAAAACGTAGTCATGTTGTGAGTCTCCTTGGAGTTGAGGGAGGAAAGTGAATTTTTAAAATGCAAGTAAAATAAAAGTGTATATGAACTGGTGCTGACAATGGATATTGTAACATATCCATGCCATTTTTTTCTTTGATTGTACTTTTTGTGTATTTTAACTATACTTCACTCTTCATCCAATACTTTTGACTGTTTTGAAATACTGTATTTACTTGTATATTTTTCATAACATTAATAACCCACGTACTTCTCAAAATCAACAAAAGTGATGTTTTGCCATTTCTGATGTGAAAGTCTGCTCTTCATAATATTTAATGGCAGCCAAAGCAAAACTATTCATGTACTGTGGCTTGCATGTTATTATAATTGGATTGATATATCAGAAAATCTATTGAAAAAATCAGTATCAGTGGTGATCCATAGGGCATTGAGAATGATTTTATGGAATACTGATGAGGGTCATAACCCTCCTTGCTATTAATTTCCCCCTGTGTGCCATGTAACCTTCATAGAGAATTTGCAATTTATCCATCAGAGGTTGGTAATCTTTATACTCTTACTCTTCTCCCAAAAACGCTAATGGGAAATTTTTAGGCATGCCACTGATATTTTTTCTTATATTGATTGATATTAAAAATTTAAAGCTTTTCTGTTTCATACTGTGGTTATTTGAATCTAAGCATTGAGAAATCACTTGAAATGTTCTGGTAATTATGACATATGAGTGACAAACGTATATTTTTATCATGGAATTTACAGTCCCTCGCCATTTATATCTGAAACCAGTGTTTCTGATACCATGGACATTTCTGGAATTCACTAAAATGTGTTTATATTAATGTTACTGTGCATACACATAATGATGTCAGTATATGTGGTTTAAGTTGAAGACATTTCAGAACCACAGTTATCTCACTGCATTTCAATTTTTTTAATGTTCACCTGTTTTCATATGGTTGATGATTATTCCAGTAAATGTCATCTTTTTGTTGTTCCTAGTTCTAAAATTGAAAAATTTCTTTTTTACATTTTATATATAAAATATATTTATCTTCTTAACCATGAATTTTTTGAACAGTTGTAAAATGCCCAGGTTATAGCTAACTAAAACAAAGGCATAATATTTATTTGAAAAATAAATTTGGCTTTTATATTTAGTTTGTTTGTTTCTTTATCAATCAAACACAATCTTCTTTGCATTTAGATGTTTTAACTTAATCCGAGTGTTTTAATAGTAGATAGGTATATATTTGATTGTATAACTGAATTGTACCATTCTTTCAAAATAATTCCTTTGCATTTCGTGCCTATACATATGTATGAGATTGCTTTGTCCTGCCCCGTAATAGTCGTATTTTCTGATTGCTCCGCCATCCTCCCAACCAAATCCCTGTACGCAACCCTTAACTTGTGCAGACCGTGATGTATTGTGCCAACTCTGCTGTCTTCTGTTATTTGCTTGCTCTTCTAAAATTTGAATTATCATGCATATATGGACGCATGATTTGAGAATCAGTATAGAGGATATGGAGCATTTACTGCATTAGTGTGGTCCATCCATAGTGATTATGCTATCATCAGCATTCTCTACAGACTGGCTCAAAAGAAAAATAATTCATCCCCATAGCCTCATTAACAATTGGCTGCTAACATATAATTTATGTAATGTAGCACTGTCAAATTTGGCATTTTGAAATTAATTTACATAAGTCAGTCAAACCGGAATACTACTAATTAAATTTTTAATCCTATAAAAGTTCTCAATACATGTGACTGACATAGACTTACCATATGTCCTGGTTTGGCCAGGACAGTCCCACTTTGAAGGGTCTGTCCCAGTGTCCTGCTCAGTTGGAAAAATTGTCCCAGATAAGGCCACTGCCCACTGCACCAGGAAATGCATAGTGACTTATGTATTGTGAGAAATTTGGAAATCGAAAACATTTTATAAAACTGGATCAGGTATCCACAAAGGCTCTTGACTATTGAGCGGTAATCATTTGGTCAAAGTGCCTAAAAAATGATGCACCAGCGTTATTATATTAAAGAAAATATTACAATTTTTACCTTAATTCAAATTAAAATTCATGTATTGCTTTCATTTAATCCAAATTCATACATTGGCCATGGTCAAATTAAATACGTACAGTACACCGGCTGCCTCTTTCACAAAAAACTATTTCACAATTTTCTTCCTCCCATTTACACACTCCTTGGAGTGCCTCAGCCAACTCCTGATGGCAGCCACAATCTCTCTCTCTGGGGTCAAAAAATTCTCCTGCCCTGCTGCATATAAAGTCAGATGACGTTGGAGATGACAAAAATTAGGAATAAATTATGATTCACTTCCGGCACGGCAGTAAAAATAATTGCTCCTCCGATGCCCTATTCTGGCTGTCTTTACTCTGAAGGTTTCCGAAAGGTTCTGAGGGTTCCGAGAAAAGCTCTTCCTCCAAAATCTGGCTTGCGTCCCTTCCGCTTACTGGTTAGTGGACAACACCTGGGAACCATTGAACAGAGCCCTACACACCTACCCCTACCCTCTGGCCCTACCTCCCCCCTCCCCTCACTCATGCGGTAAAGCAACCCGACCCATTGAAGCTCTAAGCCCTTATAATAGCTAAGCATTGTCCTGCTTGCCTCGAGCAGTTGCGTGTGTCCTAGACAACAGTGCACTGCCAAGACCGGAGAGAGGGGGTGGCTTAAAGTACTTCCAAACAAATGACTTTTTTAACATTGAAAATGCAAGTGGCCCAGGAATAGGACATTGTGGCGACACCACGTTTTAATCTGCGCCAGCCAGCCGTGCGCAAAGTGACCGGCAATTGTTGTTATCCGACGTGGCCGGCAGATGGCAGAGTCGGCAACCCACGCTACTGCCAGGGCAGCACCATGATATCAGTCTCGCCTCAACCACGCCAATGACAACTTGTCTGCCTGCCGTGTGTCTATATGATTGCTCTTAACTCTGTACTTTCCTGAAACGCAGAAATAAAACTTGTTAAGTTTTAAACATTTTTTGAGGTATTTTCAGTCGACCAACCCCTCAATGTTATGAGGTGGCTGAAAAAAACTAAGGCCGTAACATACTAAGGGTGAGAGGATTTCATAAAGATAATTCTAATGGCAATACTGAAGGAAGGGAGAGCTATAGAATGTGATGTAGTGAATGTGGTAGACTTTAACTAATATCTTTACACAACATGGCACAATAAACACAATTAGAGCTGTGATCATGTGAAAATAGTTTAATGGTCATTATTTTTTGACTCAAAGATACATCTATAACCACATAATAAGACCTTAAAATGGATAGGACACTGATTGGATGTCCTTTGGATGCAGGAATTCGGACAGTTAGCGGATGGATATTATGGATGGCAGACAGACATCCTCTGGCTGTCCTGAAAATCTGCGGACATTATTCCGACAATCAGGATACACAGCGGACGTCCACCCTGTGCTGTGTGGGCATGACTAATTACTATTGCTTCTCAATTCAGCTCTTGAGTGTGATGATAGCGCGCAAGCCCATTCATGGTTGAAATCATTCATAAGAAGTGAAGGGAGGAAAGATCATCATGAGGGTGAAGGTAAGCTGCTTCTTATGGGTTTATCCATTCTTGAGTATCTTGCCCAGAAATTTTCTTCATTTGAAATTGATAATTTCAATCACAAATAGAATATTTAAATCAACTGCAAGGGTTCATATCAGAGTGGTTGAATAGATTATAATTGTGGTCACCAAGAATACAAATCCACTCATGACTAAGGAAGCTTCTTGGCACAGGACTAGTAAGCCTTTGCTAGTAAAAATGTCTACTATGGCTTGACAAGGATTTTCTTCAGAATCCTAATGCACTTTTTACTTGATCGGATTGTTATCTACCGTTTTGGGTGCAGTAGCCAACTGAATTTTACTGTTTTCCCTCTAAAATGTGATATATATGATGCACGATGAATATATGATATGATTTTACTAAGGTCTTTGACCATGTAAATCATAACCATCTATGTATTATTTAAACTGAATAGACTGGGCATTAGGGGCACTCCTAAAAATGAATTTAGAAAATCACAAAATACAATTTTGAACCATCAAAATATGTGTGTAAGGGTAGCCGTTGCCCTTTGGCCTAGTTAAGGGAAACGGAGTTGAATATTAGATGAAACTTAGTACCGTTCAAACTGTGAAAACCAACGGAACTTTTCTAAAATACATTCCTGAATCAAACTTGGGAATTGCCTTTGCATCAACTCCCGATTAAAACTCTTTGTTGTACAGTGTAGTACCTTATTGTACTTACTACAAAGACTGTAATTATTTAGGTAAACGTGCGCTTCAGTACGCACATAATTTTTGCTATAGCGGTGTTATTTTTCTAGATTCTCAATGTGTGTCATTTTACCAAGACATTTTACACAACGCGCGTTGGGCACGAATATACGATTTTCTTTTCTTAGCATTTATTGGTATTTCCGCTTATCGCTGCGTGGAGCTAGTGCGGTTGATTACCCGTGAAGTGGTGAACGGTGGAGTGGGTGGAGTCGTCTAACAGTAGCAATGTTTACTGACAGTTAAAGGGGCTAAAGGTGTGCTTAATGCTGCGAATTTGGATTAGATTGCATGTAGTTTACAACTGTTACTTTGCCTTTAAAATAATGTTTAGTATGATACTCACTAACTTGCAACGGTATTTGAATTCATGGTTAAAGATCATTGATGTCTTTCTTACTTCGTTCATTCTGTATAACTGCTTACTCATTTGCATTATTTTTACTACAGTGTTTGAAGAGCGTCAGAAAGTATAATTAATACTGAAATATGCGAAATTATAGTGCTAGAACTTCTTGAGCTACAATCACGCCAGGATAGTCAAAAACATTTTGTAATTATGGAGGACGATTCGGATATCCACGGCAAGATAGCAGACTGTGGAGCTTCCAGTATCGAGCCAAATCTGAGGATAAAACAGTTATCAGAATACGGAAATTCTGTGGATATTGACTCTAATATCCCACCGAGAAGGTACGAGTATTGCCGATCCAATACATCTTAAACCCCGGCTAATATGGTATCAATTCCAAAATCACTTTCGCTGTGTATTGATTTATTGAATTGACATGTTTCAGGTATTTTAGATCCGGACTTGAAATGGTCAGGATGGCCAATGTTTACTTAGAAGAGGGCAGTTTGGAAAATGCATTCATTTTGTACATGAAATTTATGACGTAAGTATTTTGATGTTGCCAAGTCTCGTGCTTGCTATATTAAGTTAATGGTCC
This sequence comes from Pyrrhosoma nymphula, assembly GCA_963573305.1. Taxonomy (NCBI): domain Eukaryota; kingdom Metazoa; phylum Arthropoda; class Insecta; order Odonata; family Coenagrionidae; genus Pyrrhosoma; species Pyrrhosoma nymphula. Next base: position 101,023,717 of record OY754333.1, on the reverse strand, counting down.
CTGGAAAATTCTCCATTCGCCTCGGTGTCGACGACGTTATTTAGCCGGAATAATGAAGTAATGGCATGCTTATTTTCCTTATGATGAAGATATAATTTCAGGGAATACTTAAGTTGAACAACTAATGTTGTTTTCATTTCAGACTCTTTGTAGAGAAAATTCGTACACATCCAGAGTACGCAAGTGTATCTGTTTCGGATAGAGCAACAAACTCGCAGAAATTACGTGAAGTCATGCCGCAGGCAGAAAATTTGAAATCTATCCTTTTGGAGAGATATACGAAAGAATATCAGAAACACTTGGAGTACAAGGTATTGGTTTTCTTCTCTCAAAATTTACATAATTGACTCATTATCTGGTAGGGAAAAGCCTACTTTTATCTCTAATTGCTAATTTTTCCCGCATTCCTTGTTAAAGCGTAATTTACGATGATATATGGTGTAGTCAGTGGAAGAGTAATTCCCATTTTATTTTTAGAGATAAAAATTTTGATATTGTTGGTGTCCCTGTATCCTTAATTTAGCCCTGATTACAAGGCGTTTCACAGAATCAATGTAACAATTACTCTAATGTTTTTATCTTCAATGTATTTTAATTTATTAATAGAAATTGTAACAATCTTCGAAAATTGATCAAGATTAATGGGATTACAATTATGGTGCCTACTAAGAATGCTCATTCGTCATAAGTGATCACATTGATTCACAGTTGCACCACTCATATCCACTCAGAATTATAAGCGAGAAGTTGAAGACTGCATTGGATAATTTGTCACCCAATGAAGTTCGAACATTATCTTTGCTCACTGTTGGCTGTTGTGACTTACTCCTATGATAGAAGTTGTAGGTTACTCTGGTTGTGGTGTTGATTCATTTTTGGGTAGAAGGATAGTTACATTTCGGTTAGTTTCCCTGGGGCATGTTTTTCTTTGGTACTTTCTCTGGAATCCTTGTTCTATATTGTTGTTGTCGATTATGTGATACTCCTATGAATTAAACGTCATCGATTAGCAATGTCTTATTTGTTTTAAACATTGAGTTTGAATGAGGTATGTCATTGAATACAGTGCTTCAATTGAAAATTTGAGAAGACAATTGAGAGGAAGTCCTGGAAGTCATCCTCTTCCCAGCAGTAGAATATCCTTCATCTTCCCCAACCTCCTCACCCCATTCTTACACTGGGCGTATATATTAACCATATCACAGCTATTTAGCATGGCCGGATCTATAACCTGCAAAACCCTGCCATGCCGTGGGGTCCTACAAGGGTAAGGGAAATGGAAGTAATAGGTCACAATTTTTGGCAGCCGAGCATCATTTATAATGAACAGATCCCATCACAAAACCTGGGATGTGATCACTCAGGGCGTGGGCAGACAAACCCCATTAATTCGAGTATCTCTTTGTATACCACTGACCTGGAAGCCAAAGCCTCTTTGGTCGACGGAAGGCAGTGGCCGATACATATGGGGGGCGCGCGCCCCCCCCTTGCGGGGCCGCTCGCATTGCAACCCACGCCGCCCCCGCCAGTCAGCCCGCATGCTATTCGTTCGTCTTTCGTCAGTCGACTCTGAGTCGAGTTATCGAGTAGTTGTACTTTCGTATGTAGCACGCGTCATCGTATTTTATACATTTCTGTCTGGCACATAGATAGCTAACCTACGAGAAAAGTCGCGGCCATTCTAGAGATCTCGATACGTTATTCTGTCTGGCATTTGTTCGAGAAAAATCGCGAATATTTTACTGTTTGTATTTGTTCACACTCCTTAAAAGTCTGGAAGCGAACATTCTGGCACCGAATGTTCTCGAAACAACCGAGCTACATATATAAGGGAAGCAGAGTCGCTGCCAGGCAGTCAGTTTGAAAGCTACAATCGTCGCGATAACTTGCGCCCTCCCCTTGAGTTTTTTCTGTATCCGCCACTGACGGAAGGCGGTGACTTTATCTAGCCAGGGGGCCCGTAGTGACTGAAACAAAACACTTGCTATTTTCCACTAATAAAAGCTTTAATACTGGTTAGTTTAGATATTATCTCATCATCTTCGGCCATGGCTTTTGGCACTCGTGTGTGCATTTTATTGTTTACTTGGAATTATTTTAAAAAGTATCATTTTTTTCTCAATGATTATGTGGTTTCATTTCTTTCCACATTTGTCTTTTAGATAATTCCACAAATTTCATGGTCACAAATTCTGAGAGGGTGGCCCAGAATTTCCAGATCCGACCCTGCTACTTACGGCCATCGTCATTATTTATTTCCTATTTGGAAATAACCTCTTAAGCATATACAGTTCTCCACCTAATGTCCTTAGTACTTTGAGGTGATATTAATAAGTACCCAGACTAAACTGATGAGCTCGCCCTAGGCATAGGTGGTACTAAAGTAACTGTATTTTTTTGACGAGTATGAAAAAGCAATAATACTGCTCACCCAGTAGTACCAACGAAAAAATTCTGGTGTACTGGTATTTATGTGATTGATTAAATATTTTAATTAATTACAAATTAACATACGTTTCACCCTAATTTTCCTATATTTCGGCAAATTAGAATACCAGTCCAAAAAGTTACACAGAAATTTCCATCCATCGGCATTTTTAATGAACAATCTGGAATATATATTTACTATTCAGTAAATAAATTTTATTTTACGCTGTATATTTGCATGATCACATGAAGAACGATCGGTATTGTTTAATGTTGCGGTCTGGTAAAATCACCTGTTATGGTGATCAATCCTTGCAGTCGCACTAACGTTTAACTTAAAGGAATAAATATTTGTATTTATACGGTTCAAAATTATCGAATGTCCAGTGTTCGGCATTCATCAAAAATGTATACTTACCTATTATATCAATAATGATAATAAACCTATCTCAACTTCATGGTTATGTAAATATGAAATAAGATAGACATGTTACGGGAACATTTGAAAATTAGTGTAGATTATAAGTTGAAGACAAGCACTAATGATTACAGGACTTGAGGGACTTGTGCTGTAGAAAGTTTAGGACTAAATTTGGGTGTTGACTCGCAATTCGTATCGTAGTTACTTCTCAACTCTTACCTTTGAATACGTATTTACAAACATGTGAATAGTTTGCGGTGCATAACCAGGAACAACGAACACAGTAAATGAAGCTCAATTTCCTTGAAAAGCGACAGTGGTGCCGCTCCATTTTTTGCAATACTTTTGAATTCGACATGCATTGTATACTTCTTCATAAATGTGCTTAGTCGTTAAAAGAAGTTCAACCACAGAGGAATATAGATTCTGTTTGCTGGTGCAACTAGCGAAGTTTGCTAAATGTATTTGATTGGTTGTAATCACGAAGGGTATGAACATTTTCAATTCTCATTCAAACCCAATAAAAATTGTCAAGTGGATATATCCATCGGTAGATATTCCTAGATCATAAATAGTATTGTCATTTTCCTCAATTATTTCTCATATTGATAAATAAACAGTATAGGCAATCAGTTTAAATAAAAATCAACAGTTGGTGTTAGTTTTCGTTTGCTGAAATTCATGAAAAGGCTTTACCTATTTTAAAATTTTCTTGCCTATTCTGGTGACTGGTGGAGCGAGCACTCTCTTCTTGCTTGCAATAATCATTGTTAGAAATTCGTGCGCTTTCAGTGTAGATCATTTCTATTTGTTGAAATCCATTGTGAATAGTATATTTATTTCATTAAAGGATGCTGTATAGAGGACAGCAAAAATATTTTAGGCACATGGTGCACACGAAGCAAATACGTTAAAGACACCAATGTACTGTTCAGATAATATTAAGGAAGCTGGTAGAAAACCTCACTCACTTCTCATTATGTGAATCAGTCCTCACCTTTTGATGGTTTGCCTTAAGGGAATGTCATGCATTACAAACTCGACCCATGGCATTGTAAGTTGTAAGACTTGTTTTAGGCTTCTAAGACTTGTCTTGCTGTCTAAATTCCAGTATTTTTAGTACCGGCACTGTTGGTAGTACCAATTTTAAATACTGGTCAGTACTACCGGATTTAAAAAAATATATCTGTACTACCGAATACTGGTATTTTTTGGCCATCCCTAAACTGTCGAATGACATGGCCCCAAAAGTATTTAAAATTCTGTAAATCATTGGTGGAAACCATCTCTCAGTTATTCTGTCAGGCAAACGTTGAAGTGTGAGATCCTCTGCGGCATTTAGAGGTGGTTTAGAGAGGATGTGTGAAGCAAATGACTGGATATGTCACACTATTGCAGCTGAGATCTTGGATCATGGCAATGAATCCACTCATACTTGCAGAAAACTGCAGTTTTAGGCAGAGAAAAAGTTTCTGGTCATCCCACCCCCTCCACAGTGACCAAATCAAGTACCCTGTGAAAAAAGTACTGTGTTCCAAAAAATGAGGTTGAAGAGGTGATGTTTTTATATCATGGAGGAAATTCTGAAGGAATCACAGGTGGTCCTGGAGAACCCTCAACTAAAAGACTTAAGGAAGGATTTGATGTGTGGCAGAAGCATTGGCATCAGCTAATGTCAAGTCTCACGTTAAATCGCTTTCCCTCGTTCCAAGAGGGATGGGGAAGAGATTGCCACTGAGTATGTAGTGTCGATTGGCGCCACAAGGGGCCACTGTGCACTGTATGGCTTGAGAGTCCCGTTACGCCTCACTAGATGGCGCTGGCATGGCTACCTACCGCGACCGCGCAGGCCTTCCTGGTTCAAATTAGAATCTTTATACTTTATTATATTTAAGCCTAGAGAATAGTTACTTCTACAGATATTTTTTAGATAATTATACTTACATACATACCCATCCCGCCGATCCCTGTCGGAGTAGGCACAGTGCAGAAAAACGATTTTTATTAGTGATAGGCCTATAAAACTGACTCTGTTTTAAAAAGTTCCTCGATATTGCCTTATCCTTGCATGTCTTTCGCTTAAATTACTTTTCGTAAGAGTATCTTCCCTGTCATATGCCTCCTCTAAATGCATAAATACCCTATGCACTTCCTTTTGTGCACATTCAAATAATTATGTCATTAATATTTTACACAGAAAATTCAATTTAAATTTGTGGCTATTTAAGGATTTTATTAAAACCCAGGTGTCGACACTTCGCAGTGTCTAAACCTGGGTTGAGTAAATAAAATCCTTAAAGTTGTATTCACAAAGTTCTTCCATTTTCTCCGTGATGGATGAATGCCACTAAATCAAGCCTGAAACAGTTTCTTCTAAAATACTTGTTATATGAGCATTATTTGGTACATAGTGAACTGAAGATAATGACAAGAATTACAACAAAGGCCACCAGTTGCTTCAGAAATGATGAATCCCAAAATAGATACATATTCACTATGTTAACTGATGACCCAATAAATAACTTCTGAGGAAGAATGTGAGAGAAGGTACTTGGTTCAAACATAGTCTGGCAACCATTTAGGAAATGAAAGGTATTGCTAACAAAAAAACCATAACTTTTAATGCAAAAATAAATTCATTGATTATTGTACACTATAAAAATTATGGATATGATCAACTTTCAACAATTCATGATACCTTATAAGTAAACACATCAAACGGTATCAATACAGCTTTAGAAATCTAGAAGAAGAAATCTTCAATGAGAATCCCGTAAACAAGGAGAGCAGAAACAGCCTCTGTTAATATTATTTTATATTTACCTAATGTCTGTCGTAGTAAACGCACGCCAACGACCCAATTGGACCCAACGACGAAAACAAGTTGAAATACGTTAATCCCCCCCCCACTCGCTTGAGGCAGAGTATGGGAGGTAGGGGAAAAATCGGCACCGTCAGGTGCCGCCACCAGTCCCAACTTGGGCAACGTTAGGAAACGACGTAAAACTTAGAAAGATATGGAAGCTGATTGTGAATGTAATGTGTCTAAAAAATTGATGGTCTTTGAAGTTTGAACTATTTAATAGCACCTCATATATGTTTAGTTTCACTCATATCCAAGTTACTATTAATTGATCCAGTTTTTCTAGGAAATTCCCACCTATTTTTAGATTGAACTTAGCCTTCCCTGCTCTAGTTCTGATGAAGCCCCTTAGGATAACTTTTCGTATATGTTTATCAATGATACATCCTTTTTTTAAATGGACCCTCTTGTATGAATGAATTCTTTGTGAGGCTGAATATTTAATATATTTTGAAGGAAAGATTGTTCTCTTACCTGTTGATGGGTGCAACAACTAAGGTGAAGTTGGTAAATTGTATGGGTGTATTTGATGTAGAAAAATTCATAATACAATCTCATAATCAGATTTCAATGATAATAGAAATACCTAACTGATTTTGAATTTTCATGCCATATTTGCAAAAATTTGCCTGTGTAGTGGCAAAAGTATTTCATTTTCTGTCACCACCTACCTGAGAAAACAGTTTTGTGGAAATGTAATAGCAATAAATCTCTAAGCTGAACGAATGTACTTCTTCAAGGTCATTTACAACCAAGGGATTCAGTAAAATGCAAAATCGAAAGTTATCCATCAGCATTGTTTAGCCAGTCCTTAATATTAGTTCACTTTTGCACTTGAAACACTATGCAGAAACTGATTGCCCATGTGTTACTATCAAACTATGTACTAAATAAAACATTTTCTTTCACTTGAGAAGATTGCTTTTCATTCTCTTCAATGGCCATTGGCCAACCATATTTCTAGGAGAGTCTTTTATTTTTGAAGCATGTTTTACTAATATGCATCACTGAGACACTTTTAATTCTTAAAATAAGTAAAATGTACCTAATTTTAATTTCACCTGTGGTCTTATGATCTTGGTAATCCTTCAGTGTTTTTTATATCAGTTGAAGTTGTATTTCTTGACAGTAGATGGTCAATGACATTTTTTTTTAAATCATGACATACCCAATTTACTTAACCGTTCTGTCTTCAGGATAATGAGATTGTGTCATCCAATGATGTTTATAGTTTTATTATGTTATTAAATAAACTAGTCTTTTGACATTTTCAGTGCCTAGACTAGAAAATAAGCAACTTTTGCCTCATGTCCAATTATGGTGCTCACAAAGTTCCTGGCACTGCACAGTGGACAATTTTGGGACATGGGCTCATGAACTTTTAAAATTCTGCAAAATGGGGAAGGAAGGTTATTTGGTGTGTAGAGTCAGTAAGGAATCTAATTACTGCCAACACAAAGATTTAGAGAAGTGGGATGACACACCACTACCTGCCATCGTGTTTCAACTAGTATCACAAAGAGACCTCAAGGCAGGGCCCCTGGTGAAGACAAAGAAATGGATGATTTTAACCCCTTATCTATGTATTTGCCTTTTGTATGTGTGCCTTGGGCCTTTTTTGCGAAGTAGTTTGGTTCCCCTGCCTCACTTTCGTGTTGCCTCTTCCCCTTCATCCTTGCCTTGCAGGTCCTTGCCAGGAACTTTTGTGAGAGCTATACCCATAAATGAGTCCGATTTATATTTAACTAGAGTTTTGAGTGGAGTTTGAATTAAACAATGATATTCTTCCCTAGCGATTTTTTTTTTCGAGGAAAGACATTTCTACATTTTTGGGGTAATCTTTTTTGCATGTGATACATCAGAGGCAAAGGGAGGTGGAGGAAAGGGCAGCAATGGAGAGGAGGAGAGAATTGGAAGAATTAGAACTAGCCAAAGCAAGAAGTTTGAAAACCAAAGAGGAAGAGGATGAGCGAGATTGGACGAGCGACAAAGCAAAGAACCTATGGATAAATGGACCATTACCGATGCCCAATGTTAATCCTGAGGTAAGTCTGAGATCAAGGTGAGGGCTCCAATGCAAACCTAGAGATCTGACTCACTATTAGTTGAAGGTTTGAAGCAAGCCATAGGGCTTTCTCAAATTAGTTGACAGTATGGGCTGTTGTGGGAATTAATTTCCTATTTCAATTTCAATAAGGTCAGAGGTGCGATGTTGCCAGGTATTATTACATATTAAGGTAAACCACCAGTTAAGGTTGTTTTAAATGGGAGTACATATCCTCTTGATTTTTACTCGTCCAGGGCCCTATGTACTTACCAACCCAATTTTTTTCTTCATCTCACAATCTGCATGTATTCTACCCTTCTTCATCCCATCTTTAAAACCTATTTTCTTTCTTCCCCTTCCCCCTTTACCCAACGTCCTCCCATCTATCACGACCTTAAGCAACCTTTCTCCCCTCATTACCTCTTCGAACCACTTACTTTGCCTCCTCCTAATCTCCTCCTGAAGTTTCCTTTCCTCACGATCCATACCAACCACTCCCTCTTTTGTCTTCCTTTCCACCCACTGGACCTTCTCCTCTCCTCACCCATCTCAAATGCCTGCAGCCTATTCTCTTCATGTTTTCTCAGAGTCCACGTTTCTGCCCCATGAAATGCTATACTCCATATCTAGCTCTTCACTAGCTTCTCCTTTACATTCTTACCCAAGGTCCCCAACATCAGCTCCTTCCCATTGATGAATGCCTCTTCCGCTAGCTCTATTTTATTCTTTATGTCTCTACCACTTGTTAGTATCTGAGGGTATTAGCTTGACCTCTGGTCACAGTTACTTAACCACCAGTGCACAAGTATTAAGTATTTAAGTCACAGTCAGTATCAAGCATAATTAGGTTCCTATCAATATCTATGATAGTTCTAAATATCAAACCACATCAACTGTTCAGTGAAAATTCATTTTATTTTATGATTGAAGTCATTTTTTGTCTTAAGTTACTGTTAAAGGGGAAGTTTTACAGGTTTTTCAATGTTTCATGGTTCATTCCAGTGGCAAATATATGGGGGGGGCCCAGGGCCCCCCAAATAAGGCCTCTGCGAGAGGTGCATAGGTGGATACCTGTGTGACACAAATTAATGTGCACTCGAGTTTGAAGCTTAATAACGAAATAACCAATGATTGTACATAAAAACCAAATACATTATATTTTTCTTTGTTTTACCTATTCTGTACTTAACGATTATAAACAATATTTTATTTCATTTATAATGATATTTTTTATTGAGGCGAGAACGTAAAAGGAGCCAGTTTTTAGGCGTATTTCAAGGAGGAGTCACGTTTCAAATTTGTTTTCTTAAAAATTTGCTGTATTATGGGCACCAAATTTTTAAAAACTGATAGATAATATTGTTGTTTATGTATATAATAAATTATAGAATTATGTATATCTTATAATAAAAAGTTTTTGTTGTGAGTTTTATAAACAAACTTTTTCTCTGGAGCTGGACGTCGTAGAACAGTGTTCTTGGCTGCGCTGTCATTAGCAAAGCATGAGTAACAATTTTTTTATGCCAGTTTAAGGCAAAATAAATAGTTAATTTTATATTAATTGATATTTATATCATTTTAATGAGGCTGCGCTCTGTGACAATCCGCCTCGACTACCCTTGCGGTGTTTCCTCGACCGTGGGTCGGTGGGCCGGGATGAGTGCGAGGCATCCCGGGCGGTTATTTGCGGTAAAAAAACATTCCAAACGGCGTGGCCGGTCAGGGTATTATGACATTTACTCCCTCGAGTCATAGTTCATAATGCAATGGAAATTCCTGTGACTCATGTTGAGCTATTTGTTTTGAAGATCCCTAGAGGATCCCTATAGCTATTCGCTTCAGTCTCTCTTAGCATTTTGTTCAGTGTATACATCTTCAACATGCCTCCAAGGTCTCCACTATCTGAATGCAAAATTCTGATAATTTTAAGTGCTATTTGTTTTGTTTAAGTTGAGAGGGATAAGTGGGGTGAAAAACGGTATCCCGTGTATCAACGTACGTTGATACACAGGAGCGCCGGAGGGAGGATACTCCGAGGCAGTCAGTGGCATGTGCCACCGACTGCCTCGGAGTTTCGCTTCGATCTATGAAAAAGTGAGCGCTGAAAAAAATGAGAACGAGAATGATTGCTCCCGACTCCCATCCAAGAAGAAAGACTCCTTGAAATACTCCTAAAAACGGGCACTTCTCACCTCTACAAAAATATCATTACAAATGTAATAAAAAGTATTTATAACCCTTAAATGCAGGATAGATCAAAGAAAAATATAATATAATTGGTTTTTATGTACAATCATTGGTTATTTTGTTATTGAGCTTCAAACTCGAGTGCACATAATTTTGTGTCAGACAGCTAGGAAATTTATCTTCCCCCCCTCTTTCCTCCCTCCCCCCCCAAAATTATAACCTATATTTGCCACCAGTTTATTTAGTCTTATTTTAAAGGTTGATTTTTTTCTCTGTAGGCTGTACTTCCAGCTTTGGATTCATTCTTCATTTCAAATGACTTCGAAGATGATTTCTTGGATCCTCAGCCTGTCAATTCCAATACTTCAGTATTGGTTCCAGACAGGACACTTAAACCAGTAACTTTGGAGTTGCCTTCTCCTACATCGTAAGTTGAAACTGATTGATACTGTTCTGTACTGTAATGCATAGGTTGGCATTGCCTAATTCAGGTTTTATCATCCATGTGAATATAATTGCATATTATGGCAGTTGTTAGATTGGGCTGAGTCTGTGAAGATGCTCACTGAGCACCATTTAGATAGCTCTTGTTATTTTGGGACCAGCAAACGATTTTACAAGATTTCAATGGTCTACTGTCTGTCAAAGTAGCTGTAAAATTGACCATTGTATTCTTGAGCAGCTTTATTAAATTGTTCTTGGAATGTGCTTGCTGATTTTTCCAGTCAGTTATGGAAAATATTTAGTCTAGTAAAGAATGGGATGAGGATAGAAAAAACAAGAAACTATTATCTGAATGTAGACAGATGGTTTCAGCCTCTCAACTTTTCAAAAGGTTTAAAAATGATTGCATGATTTGAAAGGATCTGTGCGAAAACTCTTCATGTTCTTAAATATTTAACATGCTGGTCTTAACACATTAGTGGTGGTATGACCCACGGGTGGTTCACATTCGTGGCATACAGCCATTTTGCCGTTTTTTTCCTTGTGGGCAGAATTAAAAAAATAAAATTGTCTTTTTTTGCAATTTTTTATCAAGGATTAGTGCTGTGGAAAGTTTTAAGATTGTATTTTTCATTAATTTTGGCTCAAAAGGAGTGCCAATAAAGAGGTATGAATAATTTGTTTGTTTCCCCTTTGGTGTAGGCAACCACGTCTTGCACTGAAAATTTGCAGTCAATTTTGTATTATATTCATGTAAACTTTTCTCATTATACACTCGTATATATGTTCAGATGTATCATTGTTTAGTTCCTTGCGTGTTTGAAATTCCGATAATTTGTATATCCCTTATTCAGATGAGGAAAGTGGAAAAGAATTATCTGCTGAAGAGGCAGAGCATGTGATTTCTTTACTAGGAAGAGGTTCTAGTGCATAGGAAGCAGGCACAAATTCTTCTTAAAAATTTACATTTTCTGTCGTTGCTGGATTAGGTGTGTAATTGGATCTTTCCGGTCCCGATAGTGTTTACCAACATTTTCTGAATGATAAAGTGCTGACTCTTATAGTGGATGAGACTGACCGAGTATGCAAATCAACTCATTGCATCTGAGGTTATGAGCAGAAGATCTAGAATGCAGAAATGGAAAGATGCACGCAGGGTTGAAATACGCAAATTCATTGCTATCATAATTGCTATGGTTAAAAACCATTTGCCAGAATTCTGACTATTGGTTGCAGAAACCTCTCTAACAGAATGGTTTAATTCAAAATACCATGAATCACGATGGATTTGAATTGTCATTGAAATTCTTACATTTCAGTAACAGTGCTGATCTGACAGCAAATGCAGATAGATTAGCAAAAGTGAGGCCACTGCTTGACCTAATCCGTAGGAAATTTCAATCGACTTACACTGGAAAAAATGTCGCGCCACCACTGATGAATCTATGATTTCTTGGAGAGTTCGAGTATTTTTTAGACAGTATCGATCAGGAAAGGCTCATAAATATGGAATGAAGTTTTATAAAAAGGTTTATAAATAAATATAAGTACAGTAAGTCCTCGACATACGAACAAGATGCGTTCCGAGAACTTGTTCGTAAGTTGAATTTGTTCGTAAGTTGAAAAACGTTAGCCAGGCATCAAAATTGTAGTTACCGTATTTCCTGGCCCATAAGACGCACTTTTTTTCTCCAAAATGTGCTCTTAAATTGTTCGTTCGTCCTCTAAGGTACAAGCTGATTCGCCGGGAAATACTATTTAGGGATGGTCAGATCGAATCTAAAGATCCACGGGTATTACGTTTCTTCGGATACTGAAATCGGATCTGGATCAGATAAAAAAATTCACACTGGGGAGTGGATACCATTAAAATCGCCCTAAATAACGGAAAGCCACCTGGGTAAAAGCGAAACTGGGTGAGGGTAGATAATAACAGATAAGGTGAAGGAGCGATCCTCTCGAGTTACCCCCTTCTCTTTCTCGCTGAATAAGTCCCTCGCTGATGAATGTCGTCGCGCCCAGGAAAAAGGAACGAAGAACTTTTTTCTTGAGGGGTCTTCTGGGAAAAACCAGCATAGACCCGCCAATTGTTAAGATCCGACTGAGGTATCACCCTAAAATCTGACAGCTTTAATGTTTCCAGCTGAGTGATTGAGAGGGATAGCTGGATGGAAGGACTGCTCGTCAGGCAATTTCCAAATACCCTGGAAAGGATATTTTACCATTCATCACGATAACCCGAATTGAGCCTCGTATTGCCGGTAATAATAATTTTTCATCACAAAACGAATGAGTGAATGGAATAATGCCTCTATTTGATGTGAAGGTAGCTTGGCACACGGAAGTCGATTTCCATTGAAATATCAAGAGTAGCAATATCTCCAAATATACGACGGCAAACTTAAAAGTAAGGCCTCCAATTTTTTTTCATAGAAAATGACAATTATTCACATTGTTGGATATATCGTTGGAAAGGTCATGGCTTCAGCTATTTTTCGATGTAGTCACCCTGGCGCTCGATGACTAACCTCATCCGCACAATGAACTTTTGTATCCCGTCGTCATACCAGCTTCCGTCCACGTTGCAAAGATAGGCGTTGACCTCCTCTTGCAGCTCGTCGTCCGTCGCTATCTTCATCCCTCCTAGGTGTTTCTTCAGGGCGAGGAACATGTGAAAATCACTGGGTACGACGTCAGGGCTGTATGGTGGGTGCCCAGTCACTTTCCACCCAGAATTCGAGATCAGCTCCTGTGTCTGATTAGCCGTATGCGGGCGCGCGTTGTCGTGGTGAAATGAGACCCCCTTCGTCAGCATTCTTGGACCACAAGAGGCAATGCGTGGGATGTGCGGAAGAAGTTGTGTGCCGTTTTTTGAACCTTATCGTAACGGGTGATGAAACATGGGTTCACCACTATACCCCCGAGACGAAGCAACAGTCTAAACAATGGCGCCACCCGGCGTCTCCAAAACCGAAAAAGGTCAAACAAACTCTGTCAGCCGGGAAGGTCATGGAAACAGTGTTTTGGGACCGAAAGGGAGTATTGTTGGTGGATTTCATGCCCCATGGAACCACTATCAATAAGGAAAGATACTGCCACACACTACAAAAGCTTCGGCGCGCCATCAAGATCAAAAATTCAGGAATGCTGACGAAAAGGGTTTCATTTCATCACGATAACGCACGCCCGCATACGGCTAATCAGACGCAGGAGCTGATCTCGAAGTTTGAGTGGAAAGTGACCGGGCACCCTCCGTACAGCCCCAACGTTGTACCCAGTGATTTTCACGTTCCTCGCCCGGAAGAAACACCTAGGAGGGATGAATATTGCGACGGACGACGAGCTGCAAGATGAGGTCAACGCCTATCTTTGCAACGTGGACGGAAGCTGGTATGACGACGGGATACAAAAGTTCATCTTGTGGATAAGGTAAGTCATCGAGCACCAGGGTGACTACATCAAAAAATAGGTGAAGCCATGACCTTTCTAACGATGTATCCAACAATGTGAATAATTGTCATTTTCTATGAAAAAAAAAATAGGAGACCTTTCTTTTAAGTTTGCCCTCGTATCACTACTTGCAGGGCATCTTTCGACTTTCGTCATACTTCCCAATCATCCGTAAACATTTATGACGCAAGTGAATAATGAACATTGCAAATTGATATATCGAGATAATATTGTTAAAATTCGTCACGGCAAAGAGGGTTAGTACCAATCCGCGAGTTGCTTCACGCCGCACCGCCAGCTGCAACGGCAAAATAACTTATCCGGTGGCGCCAAATTTGAAATTCCTTCACACATTTGAATTTTTTGATTGGATATGTATGTTCGTATCTTTGAAAGTTCGTAAGTAGGATGTTCGTAAGTCGAGGACTTACTGTATTATCTTCAGGTCTATGCTAGGAAAAATGTAAATCCCAAGAGAGTAGTGATGCAATTGACAGCTGGACTGTTAGATGCAGGCCGGACATTGAACATTGATATTTTTTACACCATTGTTGGTCTGGCTGAAGAACTTTTGGGAAGGGGAACATATGTTTATGGTGTACTAAGCTGGAATGGAAAAGGTAACCCAGAAGGGGTTTGCGCAAACATATTGGAAAGAGGAGGAATTTTTGCTAGAGAAAATGAGAAAGGCAATAGAGCAATGAAACTGCAATGTAAACATCCGGTGCTGATGATTTCATCTAATCCTGAGCTTGGTGATCATTTAATTACTTTTAAGTCAAAATCAAAGAAAGGGGAGGTAAAAATGAAGCCAAAATGTGTAACCGCTTACAACAGTGTCAATACATAAATATTTCTGATCAAATGTCTGTATACTAGACGTGCATCAGAAGGACATGCAAGTGGTGTGAAAAATAAGCAATAGAACTGCTTTTACTTGCATGGTAAACTCATGGTTTATATATTATAATTATAAACAAAATATAAATATGGAAATGCTTACTTTTAGAGAAATGATAATGGAAGGGCTTTTGAAAGACAAATTAGATAATAGCAAATTACCCTCTTATGGGCTAATGACATGGAGAAGGAATAGATAGAGGCACATAGGACGTAAATGGTATGTTGATTATTTTAAAATTAATCATTCAATGCAAGGAGTGAGAGCCTCAATCCTCTCCGTCCGTGCTGAAGTCCTATTTTGTTTTGTAAACATCATACCATTTCAAGTGCCGAATAATTGTAATATGTAGCTCAAAAATGGAAGGTATATCATTGTTAGCATTCTTCAAAATTGCAAATGTTGTAGGTACATATGAATGCAAAATTTGTGTACTTTTGGATCTGCTACTTCCCAACTGGTTTGAGAGTTAGTGAAATTTCTTTGGTGTAGGTATTGCCACGTTATAGAATATTATGGCTATTTCACAATGTTCTACTTCCTATGGCTCATGAATATGTACCTTCGCTATGTCTCTACCTTCAATAAAAGTGTCGAGTTCCTGTTGAAATACTGTTTTTGTAGTTGTATGAAGTTGGTACAAATATTCTGAAATAAAAACTCTGGCCCTAGCTTATGCTCCAAAACACATCGGGAAAAGGTTGCTAACTCCTGCACATGAGGACTATGCAATCTGTGAAAGAAAGACAAATTTCAAAACGTGGCTGAAGTATGAGAATTCTGGATCTCTGATGCAATACATATGTATGCATTTGCAGCACTTTCTAATAAAGCGAAAACTGGGCGTAGGCCTAATTGAACTAACTCAAGACTAGAAATAACCCTGACTCAACCTTACTGGTAGTACTTATTTACATGACTAAATTTCTTCAAAAAACATCACCATGTCATCAAAGAAACATCCATGTGGGCAAAAACACTAGATAAAGCCATTCCTTATAGGCATATAAGGAGGAAAAAATGTTTATACTTATGGTGAGTGTGACCCACTGGTGGATCATGCTGCCCAGAGGGCTAGGAAAACCATGAACCACCGGTGGGTCATGCAGCTGCAAACATGTTTAAGTACTCTGGTTTGATTTTTATATGGTTGAATGTATATTAACCATCCAAGCCAATAGTTTTAAATTAACAAATGAGTGCTTGTTTTTGCATATTCTCAGCAAAAATAATCTTTTTCCTTCTGGAAAGTGTTTTTTTCAGGTCTATTTCATTAATGACATGGTCTATATTGGATGAAGAATATTTTGTAATGTGATTTCTTGCTCTTCTAGT
This sequence comes from Pyrrhosoma nymphula, assembly GCA_963573305.1. Lineage (NCBI taxonomy): Eukaryota > Metazoa > Arthropoda > Insecta > Odonata > Coenagrionidae > Pyrrhosoma > Pyrrhosoma nymphula. The sequence goes on along the minus strand of OY754333.1, from coordinate 101,007,642 downwards.
GAGCTGCAGCCTTCTCGCGGTCATTCCCGACCAAGTGTGGATCGATCCACGAAGCCTTCATCTTTGCTTCTTAGTCCTTCATCGCTGATGATTCACAGTGCAGGAAGGCCATCTAGGTTACGCATGGTGGTGATTCCTTCAAGGCTGATGCGCACCTTCCTTGCTCTGGCCCTACAAAATACACAATGTAGTGTGGAGACATGTGGTATTCTTGCTGGAAAACTGGTGAGACTTCCTTTTATATTTTGATATTTTTTCTCTGATACAAAATATATTAATTTATAGTTGGAGCTTTTCCAACCAAAGCTTTGGATTTATGAAATGAATGTCTTCAAAAGCTGTAAATGGTTGTACCTTTTGTTAATAGGGCAGAAAGGATAAAGGAAAAGGTGCTCAGTAATTAAGGGGGATCAACCTGTGCCAGGGATCAACTCAATACACAACACTAAACAAAGCACACATAGTCAACAAAATTACTCATGTTATCTGCTAGTGCTTCTCTTATGAGGAACTAAGTTTTGGAAAGATATTTGTGTCAAACTCTATGCAAGCATGATTTTAAGGTGTACTTATTGACCATATCCATGAAGGGGTATGTCAATTGTAAACGAAGTCTAGTGCACCTGTTAGAAGTTACTGGCTAAACCTTTAGAGCCCTCAAATGCCTTTTGGAAGAGCACAGGAGGGCAACCAATATTAAGAAATTCCAACTCAACTGTTGCAGAACATGATTGGTCTGCTCCTGGGTGTAACATCAATTTTCAGGAGGCTATAAAGTCATCGCCGAAGGAAATACATGTTTTCTGAGACTTATATGGGAAGCAATAGAAATTGCAAAAACTCTGGAAAACTTCAACTGATAAGAGAATTACACAATCTTTTCTAATTGGAAGAGAATGTTTCAAAGATCTGAACCTACTGTCAATCAGAGCTTGGTGAACACAAAAAAACAATCACAATGACCCTTGGTTGAGAAGAACCCCATGTATAGCAGCCAATTCTCTATGAATTTGACTTCACACCTGAAGATGCTGACTCAAACACCTGTGAAACCATTGTCTAGCTAGAAGGAGCACCACAGGAGTAACCCGAAAACCTTGGTGTCACTTTTAAATAAGCATTTCCTTTGAGGGCTTTAAGTCTTGGGTTGGATAGTTAACATAACCATACCCATGCGATCACTCGTGATGTTCCCTCAGATCAGATGACATTTTGAATTAGTACTCATAAAAAAGATGCTTAGTCATTGCTACAAACTAGCCTGTACTAGCTCTCACAATCGAAAAGTTGGCCCAAAGGCTGAGATTGTGATGTCACTTCTTGAAATTGATGAAAATAAAGTATGACTAGTGCACCTTACTGTGGATTGGAAAATGGGTCTCCATGCATGTATGTAAGAGCCCTGATATAAAACGTATAAAGAAAAATATCCATTAAAATTGTTTTACTGGTTGTGTCAGGCGAAACTTGGTGGAACTTGCTTAACATAGTGAAATGAAAGCTGTAACTTAGAAATTCCACATGAACTTGTGGAATTACTTACATTCCACAAGTTCATGCGGAATTACTAAGTTACAGCTTTCATTTCACAAAATTCTTCTAGAAGAACGTGATAAATTAATGACAGAATTGCAGAGAGAAGCAGGCATTGACTGCTGAGACTGTCCAGGAACATGTACAAGGTTAAAATACCAATCTTGTTGATGGCTAGCTTCCTAGTTGACCTCTGCCCAAAGTTAAGGACATCTCAATAGGTATGGCAATGTCTTTTGGAAGCTCTTTTGATTTTTATTCTTATTTTTTTTCTTGTGCCAGAGCAGTGAAAGGAAGCCTTTTTTTGAGATACAAGTTTTATAGCCCTCGTTGTTATGTTGTGACAGTTATTACTGTTATATCCTAGTCTAGTTGTTCTGTACACTTCTTAGTCACGCCCTGAATGAGTTTATATTGATTGTAAAATGCACAACATAGTTTATAATGAAATATGGTGGCCAGATTTTATTCATAAGTTATAGTTCTTTCAGGGCCCTCTCCTGGGTATTAATGCCCGGAAATGTCACTGGGTATTTCATAAGATTCTACTGTTTTTGTAAAAATCTCTGTGGATTCTTTAGAGGGATTTCATTTTAATTTAGAAGGAATGAAGATTACTTCTTGATTTAACAATTAACAAGATTAATGTAAAGCTTAGTAATACAAATAAGTTTTAATACATATGTTTGTAAATTAAAATTAATATGTACATCACAACACAAACACATTGATGTATCAAATGGTGCAAAATTCCAAGGAGGAAAAATCATTCGCCCTGACCGGGACTCGAACCCAGATCTCTTGATATCGCATAGAGTACCTTAGCCAGTTAAACTACCTAGGTGTCCTCCCGTGTGGATTTTTGAAGGCTTAAATTTGTAAGAAGGCTTAAGTTGGTAATACCAGCAAGTCTTGGTATCCTCTAAATGTGTCAAAATATTAAATTGTATTTGCACTCATGGTGCTGGGTAACAATGCTGTCTTGTTGCATAGCACTAAAAGCATTAATGGGAATACCTATGGTTTTCATTATGATAAAAGAGTATTGTATTGTTCTAAGTGATATTGTTTAGTCTTTGCTGGGCTTAAGCGAACTTATTTTCCAGCTTATTAGATACATGGGCTTGTAAAATGCCCCCTAGCATTGGCCACAGAATCCAAAAAAAATAATTAGTCTCTCTATTGTCCTTAGATGTTGAGAGCTTTCCAATCGAGGTATTGAAGCTAACACAGGTGGGAACACATCAGTTCACTTGAGAGCACAGGAACGACGATGAATGGAGTGATGTACTCTGGTGAAACGTGGTATCTCCCAGTAGGTAGTACAGTAGAACTCCAATTATCCGGATCAATTGTGACTGGACCCTAACCGGATAATCAAATACCCAGATAAATGGATAACTCACAAAAAAATCTAATTTCTTTGGAAACTTCTTAATGTATTCGCTTCGGATTGATCTATGAATGCTAAAGAAATGTATGTGCTATAACCAATAACTGTCAAACGAAATCAACGGTATAATAGATACAATACACATTTTTAATAGCCTATAGCCATGACTGTAAAAAGTCAATTTTCGAGGATTTTTTCACCTAAAAGCGATCCGGATATTTGGAGTTCGAAAAATTGGAGTTTTACTGTATTTTGTTTACACAGTAGTCATGACTGAACTTTTTGTAAATATTTTTTAAAATTTGTTCAAAATACATGCTCAAAAGGGAAAGCTTGGAAACACATTTGCATTAATCTACTGGTTATTGGTAGGTTTTATTGAAAGTCAAAGAAAATCCTCCAGATTTTTACACATACAGGGCCCTTTCTATGTACCTCTAGTATTTCTTTTTTCATCTCAGTGTATGTCCTACCCTTCTTCATTCTGTCCATAAAACTTATTCTCTTTCTTCCCTTTCCCCTCATACCGAAATGCTTTCCCTCTATCACACCTTAAACAACCCATTGCCCCTCATTATCTCTTCCAGTCACCTACCCTGCCACCCCCGGATCTTATCCAGAAGTTTCCTTCTGTACTTCCTCATTTGTCTTCCTTTCTTTTATTAGCACCTTCTCCATCCTCCTCCACACCCCTATCTGGAACGCCTGCAGCCTATTCCCATCCACCTTTCTTTGTGCCCACGTTTCTGCTCCGAACAACACTACAGACTACACAGTAATTAAAATCTTTACATTATCCTTGTTTGACATCTTAACTGAAAATCAACCCATGAAAAACAATCATGGCAATCAAAGATCTCTCCTTCTCAAGCGTACTTTAGCTCACTTCAGCAATTCTCCTGATCTGTTTTGAAGTATGCTGCTTAGTGTGCCAGGTCTGTCTCGGACGGAACATAACTGAGCTGTCATGAAATGAAGTGAGCTGCACAGAGTGAATGAAAAGTGCTCAATGTTTATGGTGAAACAGAAGCAATCTTTTGCCGAATATGTAAACAAATATGGAGTGATCTGGAATGTTGTTATGCTTATTTTTACTTGCGTCGCATTGTAAAATTTGCATCTCAGTTATTTGAACTAGGATATCTTTCTGGCAAAATCTGGCCTTAGCATTGACCTTAGCACGTGGTGGTTTTCAGTGGGATTTACGGAAAAAAAGCATGCCTTATAAGTCAGAAAGTATGTAAGTTAATTCATAGTCAAGCGTAGAAATATCTAAGAGAGGTAAGTTGATGTACTCTCTTTCTGTCTTTTTTGGAGGTTAGCATCGAGATGAGCTGATTGTAACACACTTACTGGTTCCCAAGCAGACAGGCACAGCAGATTCCTGTACAACCAAAAATGAAGAGGAAATATTTGATTACCAAGATCAACACGATCTCATTACCCTTGGCTGGATTCATGTAAGTATTTTAACAGACCTGGTGATAAGTTTATCAGTCCTGAGATTACTTTCCCTTCCATGTATCGTGTTCATTTAGTCTGAGGATGTGGTTGACTCACCTGGATCTTTCTTTTTTCTGTATATTATATGGTTTTCTTTAATATTCTTCTGTGTATTTCCTCTGTTCTGATTTTTCCATTGATATTCAAAATGGTTATGGGCTGTTTATATTTGGATCTTAGCATTATTTTTTTTTCAACTTATCCACATTATTAATGTATCCTCAGTAAATTAAAAAAAATAATTATTCATCAATGTTCAATGAAAATGAAGCAAAATAAGAAACAGGGTATTCAAGAATGTAAGTGATGCAATCCTTTGTTGCTGGTTCAAATGTATCATCTTCGTTATCATAACAAATGTTTGGAAGGTTTTTGGACTGTCCCTACCTTGACTTTCTGTATGCTTTATGTATCATGATTAGATGCTACGACATTCAGATCTAGCTGAGAAAAAGGGAATTTTTAATAGCAAAATTTTCATTTTATTAAATTTCTTGATTTTATGTATTAATGCAGCCATACTTCAGCCTCCTCCGGGAAAAATATCCTTGTTTTTGTGTAGGATGTCCAATATTTGTAACTTGTGGCTAGCAAAACTGTTGAATATGAGAGCCGACCTCAACTTAAAAATTAACGTACCCAGCTGCTGCAATTTCCTCCCATTTGTCTGTTTGGAATATAGATGATGGCCACCCCACCTCGAAATCTTTGAAAATCAGGAAAATTCAGTGAAATTGCCTTCTCCATGAAAAATCTTGGAATTCTCCTTGCTTTTTTTTCATTATTTTGGGAATCTCTCTTTTATTTTCGTATATTTTCTTATGCCAATGAATAATTCTGAGGTGATGTTTCATTAAGATGAACTTATTTCCTTCTCAAGTTTTGAGAGAATCATACAGGTACATATCAAATTATGGATGGAATTATTACAGTCGTTATTGTGTGATCTGTTTTGCTCTGAGCTTATTTATTGGTTAGAATTCCCTGTTATTTTGGGTAGGTTCTACCAGGGCATCTCTGTTGCTTGTAAAGTACACTATCTTCCAAATAGTCTTCATTCAGAGAAAGCTCCATATGACTCTGAGATAAACACTTGTCAAGAAATGGTTGTAATAAATACTTAAATTTATTGAGATTATGGTTGACACATTTTTTTCATTTCTCTTCCTGAAATATATCTGCACACCATATTCACTTTAACTGAATAAGATCACTGTGCCCAGAGTGTTGCAGGAAAGAGTCAAATAAAAAAATGAAGATATGCTGGCAACCCAGCCTGCAGTATATTACAAACTTCCTACAAGACATGAATTTCCTCCTGGAAAATATGAGATACTCCTTGAGTTGGAAAAGAGAAATATGGTGACCACCCTGAAATATGATTATGGTGTATCCTTAGGGATTAGCTAAATGCTACTTTATACTGCTCTTTTTTGTTAATTTAAGCAATCATTCAATTCCTTGCAGACTCATCCCACTCAGACTGCTTTCTTGTCAAGTGTAGACCTGCACACCCATTGTTCATATCAGCGCATGATGCCTGAGGCTGTTGCTGTTGTTTGTGCACCCCGATACAATGAGTAAGCAATTTTATTTTTCTGTGTGTTATTGAAAGTGGTTAAGCTTAAGCAGACATCACCTGCTGAGGAGACATGGATGTGCCAAAGTCACAGTTAAAAAATAATTTGCCTGAAATGGGATTCGAACCCTCTTGTATTACACTTACTTTATGATACTACTTACCATCTGAAGCAAAATTTGCATATCCATAGTAATGAGGGTCAGGGATGACTTCAGCCTGCAGAAGGACTCTCCTTCATGTATAAGACCTGAGAGTGATTTTTGAGTCACTACACATTAGTGATGGGCCATTTCAGAACGATTCGTTCCTATGGAACGAATACACTGATGGAACGAGAAGGAACGAATCCGGTTGTGAAATATTCTCGTTCCGAAGGACCGAAAGAAAAAAATGGAGCGAAAGGTTTCGTAGGACCGAAAGGAATCAAAGAAAGGAAAGGATTCATAGGAACGTAGGAAATCAATTGAATGAAGGGAATGCAATGTGAACAAATATAATCAAAGAAAAGAGAAGACTCAACCAATTCGCTAAGATGACAGGCCAGGTACTTTGATGACGAGGATGGAATGACGTATGTCAATATGTTATACATCGAACGGCAAAATATTTTTAAATAAATGTTGGCTTACAGAATAAATATATCGGAGGTCCTCAAACACAACATTTAGTGAAGAATTTCCATTTTTTGCTGTTTTTTTACTATAGCTCCTAAACTAGGATTCTGATCTGAAAACTATTTACCTCAGGCATTTAGATCTCATCGTTACCTACAACATGGTGGTTTTTGTTTTTTTCTATCTCTTATAGTACTCGGGTAGCATGGTGCCAAAGTCGAATTTTGGTAAAACTGTTAAATGTTTCTTTCCTTCACACCTCTACTGGTGGGGATAGGACCTTGAAACATGACAGGCATATGCGCCTTGACATGCTTTTCACCAATAACAAGTAAAAATCAAAATTATTTATCGTCAAACCAACTATGAAATTAAAAATGGCTGCTTTTTTCGGCATTTCTAAAATGAGACTTTCTGTTCTTGCTTCATATCTTTTGAACGGTAAGTCGAATCTGGAATCTGACGACATATTATATTGGAAGATTAAATGTGCTACAAGATTTGACCAACCCTGTTATTCTGTGTTGCTTAATTTTCCCACCAGAGGTCCTCAAACACGAAATTTAGTAAACCATTTCCCAGTTTTCCTCTGTACCTTCCAAACTTGAAGTCTGATCTCAAATTTGTTGATCTTTTAGATGTCATCGAGGTTTACAACTGTATGCCATTACTTTTTCTCTAACACTAATAGTTGGCTGGTAACATAGCACCAAATTTGAAATTTTTGTGAAACTTGCTGTTTTTGGACTGTAGCTTCTAAACTAGAAGTTGGATCTCAAATCTGTTGAGCGGTGTTTTTAGATCTCATTCAGGCCTACAACTTTATTCTATTCGTTGTTTTTCATCCCTTTTAGTTCTCTGGTAACATGGTGTCAAAGTTGGTTTTTCGTGAAACTCGTTGGTTTTCGATTGTAGCCTCTGAACTAGAAGTCTGATCTCGAATCTGTTGTGCATTTTTTTTAGATCTCATGCAGGCCTACAATTTTCTGCTAATTTTTTTTCATAACTTTTAGTTCTCTGGGAACATGGTGCCAAAGTGGGATAATTCATGAAACTCTAATGTTTATTTCCCTCATGCCTTTACCAGTGTAGGTACGACCTTGAAAGTTGGCAGGGGTATGCGCCTTGACATGATCTTTACGGATAATTAGCAAAAAACCGGATTCTCTTGTAGTTCTATGGCAATATGGTGCCAAAAAGATATTTTCGAATGTTTCTTTCCCTTACGTCTCCTAGCTGCTAAACTAAGTCAGATCTCAAATTTGTTGGTCGGCTTTTTTAAATCTCATCAAGTCCTAACATTTATGCCAATCCTTCCTCTCTAACACTTATAGTTCGCTGGAAACATGGCGCCAAAGTTGGATTTTTCTGTTTTTCTATTGTAGCTTCTAAATTAGAAGTCTTATTTCAAATCTGTTGGGTGGTTTTAGCTAGATCTCATTGGTGCCTACAACTTATTTCCTATTCTTACTCTCTAACTCATGTTTTTGCTTATGTTTACACTAAAAGGATTATGTCACTTTTTTCTTAATTGTATTCTTCGTTTAGGTTTATTTTATTTTTATATGATGCATTTTTGATTGTATGTCTTTTCTGTGATTAGAGATATAAAACTGGCATGTAATGTATATATTTATATATGTTCAATAGCAGGTTAAGTACCTTAAGCTCACCACCATTGTAAAATTGGTGCTCTTAGGGGTATTGTACCCAGAGCAAATAAATATTATTATTATTAACTCTTATAGTTTGCTGGAAACATGCCAAAGTTGGATTTTCCGGATTTTCGACAGTTATTTTTAAACTAGAATTTCGATCATGAATCTTTTGGGTGGTTTTTCTAAGTCTCATTCAGGCCTACAACTTTCTGCTATTTGTTTTCTTCATTTGTCATAGTTCTCTGGCAACATGATGCCAAAGTCTGCTTTTCGTGAATCTTTCGAATGTATCTTTCCCTCATGCCTTCACCAGTGGAGATATTACCTTGAAAATAGACAGGTGCATGCGCCATAATATGAACTTTACGGATAAGTAACAAAAACTTGTACTCCTGCGTAGTTCTCTGGCAACATGGTGCCAAAGTGAAAATCATGCATGTTTCTTTCTCTCATGCCTCCTTTGACTAAGACGTTGGGGGCGCAGCCCCCTAGCGAGCAAAGCGAGTCTCTCTATAACTATCCAACACACGGGTATGTTTCTTACATTTCTTATATGCGCATTCCTTGCACTTTCACTGGGTTACATTGTCATTTTCATCACTAATGGGAGTTTTTCACAAAAAAGATATTAGCTGGAGTGACAGAAAGCCAGATTTACCTTCATTATATTCGGTAGGTAGCATGATTCTAGCCCATAATGGGATACTTTGTGGGCCATGGTCGCTGTGGTTAAGTAAGTATCACCTCTGCATTTCTTTTGAAAGTGTCATATTCATAAATTATTTAAATGATTTGAAGCAGCGAGTAATTGGCAAGGGCAAATAGCATGAATCATATTGAATCATATCACTGACATGTACCCTAATGCCCAAATTCCCAGGTGCAACTTGAAAAGGAGCGAATCTTTAAACTCGTTCCTATTAGTGAACGAGAACGAAAGGAATGAGTCCGAGTAAGGAACGGAACTGCCCATCACTACTACACATAATTGGGAAAAAATATCTTTTATCCTGTGAAATATGGTAACTGATCTCTGTTGGCATCTTCAATTGATATTGTATTGGTTTTCTTCACAGGACTGGCTTCTATGTTTTAACTCCAGATTATGGACTGGATTTCATTGCTAGTTGCAGACAGACTGGATTTCATCCTCACCCTTCCAAACCTCCTCTTTTTATGGTGAGTTATGTCTTCTGCTGCAATGCACTATGCTTTTCATGCAAATCTTACCTTTGGTTTTATGAGGTTTGATTAGGCTGAAGTTATGGTTATCTCTTTATTTTATCTTAGTTAATATTGCTACAAGGAATTATACAGTGATTTGAAGATGACTTGAGGGTTTCCTGATTCCCTCCACATTGGAAATCCATGGTTATAATTTTGCCAACTGGAATGCTTGCAAAAATATCTTCCTAGATGAACCAATGTGGAGCGAATTCTACAATCTTGAACTCATGGTTAACATACTGAGACAAGTGTATCTGTGGAGTGCATTTCATAAAAAAACTAGTGTACATAGAACATAGAAAGTGAGCTTTGGTGTAGTAGTAGGAGAGCACAAACTGGAGCAGGTATAAGGTACAGTGTGTCCTCGTTTAACGTTGTTAACTCGTTCCTGAAAAAGTAGACGTTAAACGAAACAACGTTAAACGATGCAGTATTTTCCATAAGAAACAATGTAAAAAATTAAAATCGGTTCCAAACTCACCAATGGTAAAGGTATCATAGGGTCCAGTCTGGGAGAAATTCTTGTGTGAGATTAGTAGAAAAGTGAGGGGTATTCGATGAATGGGAAAGGAAAGTGAAAGGAATGCGTATTTATTAAATGTAAGAAAAAAAGGCGTGAGATTCTTAGATTTGGAGAAAATAAAGATTGAAAATGACCAAATTCGCGTATTTTTTGTGATATTTTGACGCCATATTGCGAGATTTTTGGAAGCCCCGGTAGAGGGATACGGACACTAATTTCACGTCTGAAATATGTCCGAATGGAATTTACGCATCAGATGCGCCAAATTCCTATTCGTTATTCATTTTTTTTGGTTGCGCAAAATTTGAACAACGTTATCGCGAAGCACTGACGACGTTGAACGATTTAGGGTTTTAATTGTTGGACAACGTTATCGCGAAACAACGTTAAACGGGACAACGTTAAACGAGGACACACTGTATTGATACTGTGGGTAGTATCTGGAGGAAAATAGACATGGTAGTTAGGAATGAAATCAAAACTCACAAGCTTTGCGGAAGGTCCACACTTTAAAGGGTAAGAGTTAACTAAGATTTCCCCCAGTTATTGTGTGAGCACTACCATTTTTGGCCTCTTAGCCATTGTCATTGTTTTTATATATTTTTTATAGTAGTTCAGATATACATAGAATTGTGTTCGCAAAATAGATGTTCTCTAATAGAATGTAGTGGTGACATGGATCTTGTGTGATTTAAAGAAAAAAAACTGGTACACCCTGTCCTTGATTAGCGCTCTTAATTTGTTCCAGGAAATTCAAGCGCTAATTGAAACAGCACTATTCAAAGCATAAAACTCCATAAGGAGTAATGCTGTTTTAAATAATTCGTTACCAAGTTTTTATTGAAGGATAATTGAAACTGAACGAGTGCTATTATATAGTTAACAGCACACGTTTTCCTTACTCTATAAATTTGAATGATGTAGTGTAGGTATTTTATGGAAAAATTTATTTAAAATTCAACAAGAAAACAATAATAAATCAAATTTAGTCACAAATTTTTAAAATTCTTGTATTGCACGAGATAAAACAAAAGATTGCACATTAGGGGGCCTATTCTGTAACTTCGCGGCGTTATATGCCGCCGGTCGTCATTTCTCCTTTCGCAAGACGCCTTTTCCGATTCTGTAAATTACGCCGCGTTAAAAGTCGTCGAAATTTTGGGGCGTCTCTTGGCGACCGACGTCCCTTGCAGAGGGTATGAAAAATAGCTAGGGCAGATCTCTTTAATGACCAAATAAGGGAAACAGCTGACAGTCAGAAAGATAGCGGCGGCTGTACTTGGACATTTGTGAAATTCCTGAGGCTTTTGCTCATCGAAATAACTGGACATGGAAATGTGAATAGTATACTTAAGTTGAATTTAAATTATGGCACGTAACTATTTGTGATATTATAGGAACATTTGGATAATTGTCGCCAGGGTAAATCCTTATTTCACCGATAAATTAGGTTTCCTGTTGTTTCAAGATTGTCTGCTCGGCATGATATTGATTATTCCTAACTAGTTGCGTTAATTATAGTCTTGGGTCAGAACTTAGGCGTTAACCATTCGTGAATATTAAGTATCAAAATACTGAGAACTCAAATTTTCCGCTGGCGCCAACGGTAACGTGCCACTCAAAGATAACGTGCACTTTTAGGATTAGTATCAATGTTGTCGTGGAGACCATACGGCGTATGGCCACCTTAGAAAAATCGACAGGCCGTATGGGCAGGAGAAACTTCGAGGTCATACGCTACCTACTAACATTAGGGACGGATAGGGCCTTAAAGTTAGTAGCGTATGCCGTTAGGGGGTACGGTAAAGGAAAAAAATTACCATGACAGCATCCTGTCAGTGCACTGATTAGTATTATACATTCACCATATTTTAGAAACAAATAAAGGGTTTTAAAAATGACGCGAAAGCAGTTCACTGTTCTGGTGAACTTCATGTCTGATCACAGAAATTTTGCCTGCAGAAAGTTTGATAGCATTGCAACAGGTCGAGGAAAAATGGGAGGAGTTAGCCAACCTCGTTTCACTTCATGGCTCACCCAAAACAGTCGACCAGTGGAAAAAGGTATTTTTTTGTTGACTGGAATTTCCCATTATTAAATAGTACCATTCACGTCCTCTAATCGTTCAGGCATGGAAGGATCTGAAGTACAAGGCCAGACAAAGGAATGCCCGTGCATGATGTGAGAGGAATAAAACTGATAATAGCAGTCAGGTTAGGAAAGAATCTGTTATTGAATTTCTGCGTGACTGTACGAGTCCGTCAGGTACGATGATAATTCTTTAAAATTTTATCTCCCCTAGGTTTGCATAACGCCCCTAAGTGACGTCAAGGGGTCACAATGGATATATAGGTGTAATAGATAGCACCAATAACCCCTGGAAATCTGACAGTGGGCCTAAATCTGGAAAATAAAGCTAATTGATCCTTTATTATTGAGAAAATGCCATCTCTCAATGGTAAAATGAAGTGATCACAAAACTGATATGATATATTATGATACAGTTTTTACCTCACTTCTCTTCATTTGTCTGAGGAAATTTTATCCAGTGTCCTAGGAGATCGCAAATGCAACCGATGACTATAAAAACACATCTGCTAACTGACGGCTGGCTTAATGCCAGCAAGAAGTCTTTACCAACACCTCGTTGGTTACTTCCCTCCGCCAAGAATCGCAAGGTGGCGAGAACCTTCATAAATTATTCTCATCTTTAATACCTACCCATCAACCACAAGGCTTACAAAAATTAATACTCTCAGGCAGAAAGGCCTGGGAAAGATGATTCTGTAGCTACACGTACCGTAGGCGTGCCGTACACAACGTTGGTATATAATACAATCATAAACAGAATATATTACGGAAAATTTAAAGGCCGCGTTAAATAAGACATTTTTATTTACCTGAACATGAATATTTAACCCAAAAGATCGTTCTTGCTCAACATTGGTCCCAAGGAATTGCAGAGGTACTTCGCAATTTCTTTCGAAACTCGAACGTATCTGACAAATTCCTCATCTCTCGAAGAAAAAAGATTTTGCGAATCTCTAATTCTTCTCCTCTCAAGACGAAGAGAACGTCTTTCCTCTAAAAGTGCCTCCTGTGCGACGTTAAGTCAAAGGAATTCCTCAAACGTCGCACCATTTCACCGTATTTACGACACCGTTCCTCAATTAAAACAAATAACGATGATAATCCGAGGTGTTTACTTGGCGATTTGGGTCGTCTTTCGTGGAAGCGCCTGACCTGAAGCGGGCGACAATTGGCGACTGCATCATGTCGCCTTGAGACGCCTTTTTTGGGTTACAGAATCGGGGAGGCGTTAAATGTCGCCTAAATAACGACCTCCGCCATGTTAACGCAGGCATTATGAGTTACAGAATAGGCCCCTAGAGTGCTACATATTAGTACAAATTTTGGCGTCATCATTAGAAAAGTGCCACATTATAAATATAATCTGTAGTTCTGAAAGGATAATAAAATTGGTTGATATGCAAGAGAAATAAAAAAAGGGAAGGCTATTAGTAAGCACAAGACATTAACCCAGAACAGAAATCGTGCATATCGAAATCGCACTTCGATTCGATAGAAACTTCGATTCATGAATAATATTCAAAACTGAACTAACATTTTGTTTTGAAGAAAGAAAATACTCTTTACATCATATGAATGGAATCACAATATGCTGAAAAACAACTAAAACATACAAGATAATGAGCTAAACTCAGAAGCTAGGGTGTTAATCATCCTCATCCGTTCTCTGAGAACTCTCTTTAATTTGAGAAAGGTTGACCCCTGAAGGTTTGGTGAAAAATGTATCCAAAGTGAGGTTTTTTTTTGTTTTATTTTTTTCTTGAATCAGTTCTCTATAGCAATTCACAGCATAGTTTATCCCCCTCACAACCTTCAAACTTCTTTCCTCATCAGGGTCTTTTTCTACCATCAAAATACAAGCATGATCAATGTGATATCAGATGGCGTTAAACCTTGTGAATTTGTTTTAGCGTCATTATGATCATCACTAATTTCCCCTATTTCCTCATATTGTTGCATTTCCATCAGTTCTTCATCCGTGAGTTTTTCCCCTTTGTGCTTCAATCAACTCATGAATATCACGTTGCTCGATTTCTTCTAAACCTACTTTTCGTGTGAGGTTAACTGTTTCATCTACGGCTTCGTGTGACAAGTCAAAACCTTGAAAATCGGGCACACAATCACTCCGAAGGTTTTTCCGCAGTGTTCATAGTTTTTTGGCCGATTTCATCCCATGATTTAGCAATGTTTTCTATTGAATGGCGGATATTGTAGCTTCTCCAGAATCCTTTTAAGTCCATGCCATTCTCACCCTCAGTAGCCTTCACAGCTTGAGCAAACAATTCCCTTAGATAATATATGCTTTAATCCCTTCCATGACACATTTTTTTGAGGAAATGGTTCCAAAAAGGATCATTTTTTTTGTATTTTTAAATTAGTTATATGTTAGAATGATGGGAAAATAAGTTTTTTTTTGAGCATTGAGCTTTTTTTAATTAATAATTTCAATTAAAATCTTTATTTTTATCAATAATCTAAAGTGAGAGAGATTGACTTCTACCTCAGCTAGAACAAGTATTTAAGCCAAAATATCTATATTTTTATTGAAAATTCTATAACCCTAACATATATCCTAATCAATGAATACAAATTTTAATTATTTACAGATTTTTTTTGTGTGATAAGTCCTAAAACATGGTGAGAGACAGTGTTACAACCACAGAGTTACATCGCAATCTGGGCAAAAATATCTGCTTTCCCTTCGAATTTTTTTTCCAATGCGCATCTCTATTTCTAGTACATAGAAATCACTTGTGTCTTGGGCTTGCCTTCTTATTAGTGGCTAGGATCAGCTCAGGAAAGTGCCTTTCTAAGGGGCGGAGAGGATGAGGTGTTGCGGGTGGCCTACCCACTTCAGGAGCAAAAAAAAATTGGGGATGGTACTCCTCAATAATTTTTTCAATGAGGATAAGTCTATTATTCAAATATGACTTCCCTACTCCTGGTTTTTGAAAGAGCACAAATGAATTCACACAAAATCTCTATTAGGCGAACAAATAATTTATCTGTAACAACACAGTAACCCTTATCAAATAGGGGCTTCATAACAGACATAACCACTTGTGATGACATGGGCATGCTGTGAAAATCTTGGTCCAATTTAGTTGATTTGCCTGTGTAAATTGTAGTGGACCATACACAACCACTTTTTAATTCACATAACAAATAATGCGATGCCACATCATGCCGTCTTGGAGTGAATCGAGCCTCCAACCCAATCGTCCCTTGTAAAGGAGCAGACTTTCATCCACAGTCATATCTTGATCTAGGGTGTACAACTCACTGAACTTTATGTTCAACATTTGGTAGATTTTCCAAATCTTATTCAGTTTTGGATTAGTACATATTCTGCGACGCATTCCTCATTTTTGTGAAATGTAAATATTTCTGAATATTTTGCCAATCGGTGATATGACATCATTTCCCTAAAAAATGGCGTATACAGAATCCACTGTGTGGTCCAATAATACTCTTGGTCAGGCTTTTTCACAATGCTCTGCAGTATTATTAGAACCAATAAAACTCATTTCGGGAGCACTCACTTCACGCCATTGTTCTCTGGAACTAAAGGGTTTTTCACGAAGACACTGATTTGCATACCAATTTGTCTCATCAGTAATAAGTTCTATCTTTTCATTGTCAAAGAGCAGTTGAAAAAACTGGAGTACACCTCCATCTTCTTGAACTTTAAAATTGAGTGATGAAGCACTTTCAAAATTGAACCTTGCAGGTGCAGGAAGGGGAGCTTTGCTACTTCTCATTTGTCTTCATTGGTCGTCTTTAATAGGCTCATCTTCGCACTCTGCATCTGATATGGTGTACTCGGAGAAGCTCGATTCAGATCCAAAAGTTTCTAAATTTCCTTTTTCAACCTCAACACCCTTTCACTCTCACTTTCAATTGCAGAATGAATAAAGCAAAACAGTAAAAAAATACTAAGGTGACCAAAAATTGCTCTCGACCTCTAATCACATAAAAACGGATTTCAGTGAAATGCTGATGGAGAAGGGATACTGATGTGAATGATCAGGAGGAGAGTGAAGAACTTACATTTGCCTCCATTGAAAATTTAGGAAAAATTGAAATGATTTTATGTTGACACTCTTTGATATCCGTAAAAGAATTTCAGGGTTACATTGTGAATATTCACAGAAATATTGACGTAAGCTTGTATACAGTACCTTTCCGAAGAGGAGAAGACAAGTTGGTGAGATTTAGAGAGAAGTGAGGGGTACCAAGAAAGATGGAAATTAGGGGGAATAATAACAAAGGCGGAGTCTTCCTGCTCATAGTCTTGCTAAATGCACATCTGCATGAGGGAAAATATGCCTTTTCCTTATGTGCGTATTCGTCACATTCAAAGATAACCGCAAAACAAGCAGATGAGGTCGAAAAGCAATGAGGATGAAGGCTTTCTTTTCCACAGAAGATCTCTCCCAATCACAAGGGTCTGCTGTCCCACGTGAGTGAAGAAATTATGGCCCTATTATGACAGGCATCAAGCAGGGTCAGAAAGCGACCGCACGCCCAACCATTTTCCTGGGGCTTCCCAGATGGGCACTGCACTCTTGATGTCGCCCCTTATATTTTGTCCCTTTTTTCTCGGGTGACCTTGGAAGAAATAGGGCTTCATCGTAGTACATGAGCGCGAGAGGAAACCTGAACGTAATGTAGTGAAAGGGAGAGCAAGCCACTTCCACTTTCCTGAACATTTTTTGAATGATCAGTGATGCTGTAATCGAAAGATTTCTTCAGATTTTGCCCGAGAAATGACATTTACGGGGGTTGGATATAAGATGACTATCATCTGCACTGGCCGATTCGCCACAAATAGATATGTTGTGCAAGTTATATCATGCTATAAACCGTTCAAACCATCCTCGACTTGCAGCGAATGTCTTGACAGTAGAACTAATAGAACTTCCTGGGATATCTTTAACCAAATTCACGAATAGACTTTTTCCTTTGCTTGGATCATCAGCAAACTCACGGGCATATGCTTTTGAATTAAGTCGTCCATCCAAATACTTAATAACTTTTCCATTTCCACCATGGTCTTTGATCTGTTCCTTGTTCCTACCCTCACAAAAGTTAAGGGAGTCGCAGTCTTTCCATATTCCTTAATTTTTTCTGCATCTCTGATGATAGACCTTACTGTGGAACCAGCCAGAGATAGCGCCCTGCAGACTTCGTGTTGTTGCTGCCCAGCATCAAGTCATCGCAAAACATCCAATTTCACGTCAAGGGTTAGGCTTTTCCTTTTTTTCTTATCTGACTGTGGCTTATCACTCATGACCTTAATATTTGAAGTAAAATGGATTATTAAGGATGTTATTTTGTAACTAGCAAAACTATTGGATGTACTGTGGTTAGAGGGGCGTAGCTGTAAGGCAATAAAGTCATTCTGTTATACATGTGATAAAAACGAAAATGTAAATGAATGAATAATAGGAATACTAACTTTTAATTTTACTCACTGTAAAGACGTTTTTATTAGATTTGTCCAAATATTTTGTAATTTTAAACGTTCGTAAGTGGTCAAACGTGGTACAACACGGATCTAGCGATTTCAGTTTCTAATAGGTACCTTCCGTATCAGATCCCGGTGAAATTTTCAAGTGCGGCGGTAGTTATGGAGAGTGATAATGCGGAGCGAGAGCGTTAATAAGAACGAAATAGTATTAAATTTTAGACAGCGTTAATGCGAAACAGTGCTAATTGAGTCAGCGTTATTCGAGGACTGGGTGTATATAGTTGAATACGGGAAATTGTGTCATTTGGTGCTAAAATCTGGGTTTTGAATCAAGGGGATAAGAGTAGATTGGAGGCATTTGAGGTGTGGGTGTGGAGGAAAATGGTGAAAGAGCAATGGAAAAAAAGAAAGACTGGCAAGGAAGTGCTTGTCATAGTGGATTAGTAGAGAGGACTGCCAAAGGCAGAGTAAGTGGATGAAGCAGTTACTATAGGGTGAAGGGATACTGAAGGTTAAGAGTGAGATGAAGTGGGGAAGGGGAAGAAAGAGGGAAGGGAGGGAGAAATAGGCTTTGTGGATAAGATGAAGAGAAGGACATACATCTTGCTAAATTAAAAAATTTTGTTAGTTAGTGGGTGCCTATGGTTGTTAACCTCTTGTCTGTGCTAAGCGCCTTTAGGCGCGCATATATTCCCACTGCAGTTTGTGCATGACGCCTTTGGCGTCGCACATGAGGTGGGGGGTTTAAAAATGTGGGGGGGGAGCGCTAGAGTGGGGAGGGGGG
Source organism: Pyrrhosoma nymphula (assembly GCA_963573305.1). NCBI lineage: Eukaryota > Metazoa > Arthropoda > Insecta > Odonata > Coenagrionidae > Pyrrhosoma > Pyrrhosoma nymphula. The sequence continues at coordinate 100,989,261 of OY754333.1, read as the reverse complement.
AGGGTAAATACTTATTAAAAAAATACTTATATTTTTTACTAATAGTTTCTGGAATAAACAATGTTTATTTCTTCATAGATTTATGCGGTGTGATTTTTTTACAAAAATGCCAAATTAATTCCCCAACAGGGTATATATACCACCTAAAATAAATACTCAGTTGAGGGGTTAATGATTAATAGTTATAGTTTTATTTCCATGTAATCATACCATTCTCTGTAGACCACCTCTTTGGTAATTTAATTATGTATAATAAATTTGGCAACTGTAAAAGTCTGAAAATTATTTGGTCCGAAAGTTTGAAAAAGTTTTGAAAATTGTGCATAGGGAGTTAATATGGGCAGATTCAGTATGCTGCATGCACAGTTTTGAAACAAAACCAGACTAATGCTTACACTTCTACTTAACCCTATAACCCTGATCTATTAGCTAAGTTAGGAGAAAATTGGCGTGGAAGACTGATTTTTAATGCAAATTCATCTGACTATCCATGGATGTAATTATTGTGTTACACCTGAGTTAATACATATCTTGCTCGGCATAATTACCTGTCAAGACATGTAGAAATTTTCACACCATCTAAAACAAATGCAAAGGCATCTGATTGTGTTAAAATATCCCTATTAATATTTTCCTTGAGTGATGCATGAACCTAGAAGAGTGAAGTGCCCCGAAACTATTGAAAAACTGGCTGTTAAGTAACAGGAATCAGGTACTACACAAACAATTTTTTCCCTTAATTATGTTAGAAACATGTTTAGCTGACTTATATCAGAATCACCAGTTTCTGTTTAGTATGAAGGGAATGGCGATAACTTTTACGTTAGGCCATCAGATTTTGAGTGCTGAAAACAGTGTCTTTTTTCATATAAAAAATCGTAAAATGAATACATAGAAGGATAGGAAAATTTTTCTACACATCAATAGTCTTAGAAATGGTCATTATTTGTATCGCATGGTTTTTATTTCGTAAAAATCTGTGTATCCTACTGGAAGGTACAGCTTCCTAAACTCGAGGATCTTGACTTTTTTATAGGATAGTAGTGATTTATTTAATCACTTTCAGTAATATTAGGTGCTTGATTTGGCGAGTGATTTTTCAGTTGTTGTAGGGATGTACTAAATTGTAGGTGCCGATCCATAAAGCAACTTCCAAGTCTGCCTCCCTGTGCTTGAGAAATTTCCTTCCAATTGTTTTTGAATTACCAATTTAAAAAATAACTCATATCAACTCTGCTAAATTCAATGTATTGGGTATATATATTTGAGACAAGTTATGAATCAAGAGGTTAAGTTTCATTGTGTGCATTTCATCTACATCTACATCTACATATTACCCCGCAAGCCGCCTCAATAGGCGTGTGGCGGGGGGTGTTAGGACACCAGCCGCTTAAAGATAAAAAGGAAACGCTCTAATGAAATTACGCCTAGCATTTATTGAAGTCCCTTATTGTTCGGGGGAAAAACGAATTCCCATACCTATCCGTTCGGCAAAATATCTCTCTTAATTTATCGTTTCTATCGGACCTGGAAATATAGTGGGGTTCTAATATGATGTTCTCCGTGTCGCTCTGAAAGATATCTATTCTCAATTGTTCAAGCAATCTAAGCCTAGCGCGCAGCCTCCGAGTCTCTAGCGGTTCCCAGCCTAATTCGTTTAACATCTGTGTAACGCTGTCAGTACGCCCGTAGCTGTTTTTGACGAATCGCGCAGCTTTCCTTTGTATTTTATTAAGTTCCCGGACTAAGTCTTTCTGCACCGGATCCCATATGCTCGCTGCATATTCAAGGTGTGGCCGGACGAGTGCGAAATAGCACCTCTCTTTTACTTTTTCATCCGAAAATCTTCCCACAATACGCTTGACGAATCCTAGCTTCTTCAGAGCTCTGCCACAAATATTTCTTATATGTGCTCCCCACGATAGGTCCGAAGTTATCGTAACTCCTAGATACTTCACTTCATCTGTCGCCTTTATGTTAACACCATCCACAGCATATACATGGGAATAGTTGGACGACTTCCGCAAGAAATGTACCGCCGTGCATTTGCTCAGATTAAGTTCGAGTCCCCACTCTTGGCTCCACACATGAACGTTGTTTAAATCCGATGATAGAGTTTCAAAGTCAGAGTGATCACTAATTTCACGATAGAATCACTAATTTCATTTCCACCTGCTTAAGGTGCTCATTATAAAGTCTCCGGTATTTCAGGAGTTGGAAATGTTTAAAATTATTAACAAAATATTAAATGTTGTACACATTATGCTTATTTGTGAAAAAGAAAACAAAAGCCATGGTAATGGTTGAAGGGAGATGTAAAAATATCGGTAAAAGATTGATTTTACCATGTTGTTTTAATCAAAGAGCTTCATAATTCCAGAGCCAGCCTAATCTTAAATGACAGTTATTATCCAATCATTGCGATTTCACAAATGTATCCTGCTACAATGTAGACTGGAGAGGAGAACAACTTGTTCGTATTAACCTCCACCGAAATTTGTCTTGTATTAAGATAGCATGGTTGGTGTAACAAACTGGCTAACACACCTGACCGGCAAAGGGGTGATCCTCCGATTTGTCCGAGTGCTGTTGCCTCTATCTGCACGTGGCAGACAGTATGTGTGAAATGACCGTAGCCATTGAAGCACATTAAACAAAAAGAAAAAAAATACTACTGACCGGCAATTGGGAGATCTGGGTTTGAATCCCGGTCAAGTCGAATGATTTTTTTCATGGCGAATTTCACGGTCTTTGGTGTATATCTTGACAGCTATTAGTTGAAATTTTTTTATAAATTGAAGTACCTGTATGTCTCTTATTCCTAATGTATGGGTGAATACTACCATAGAAAATATGGCATTTTTTGTGGGAAAATGGAAAATAGCCAAAATCAATCTATCAGTCATTCTAGTAGGTAAGAGATTCCAGTTATTCTAGTTTTATCTACTGATTAGTTGTAGTGACCGCTGGTGTTGATGTTTTTTTGGGAGAAATATACTGCACTGCATTTGCTAAGATTAAGTTCATTGGTGTTTGATGCTCATGATGCTCACTGGCATGAAAGGAGTGTTTGTTAATTAGCTATTTTTAACAATATTCCAGGAAGCAGAGCATACCAAATTGAATGAAGCGGCTGCTATAGAGGTTGTTGATCTTCGAAGATGAAGAGCGCTGGACTACATCATCGTGATTCTCTGTATAAAGACCAATGAAGACTTACAATTCCAAATGGGTTTGCAAATAATGAACTTAAATCACCCAAATCAGTACAGTAAAACTGAAAAAAAGGAAACTAAGTTTTAGCTTCTGCAAGTTGCCTAGTCATGATGGTTATTCGTGTCCTTTGTGTTATGCCACTTACCACATTGAAAAAGAAATAGCCATTCCAATGAGCTGCTCGTGTTGGCTGGGAGCGGAGATGTATGAAATGTTGTCGCTTTATCCATACACATTTGATTGGTAGCATTCATTGAAGCTGTATTTTGAAAGTGATCTCTGGGGCTGTGAAAAAAATCCTTGAAATTTTTATCTGGTAAGCGTGCGGGTGACATAATATAAAAGTTGAACCTGACTGACCTATTGTCCCACTCCTGAGTGCTCTTGTCACATTCTTCTTTAATACTGGCGTGGTTAAGGGACAACATGGGAGAGAACTTCTTTCCTACTATAGCCTTCAACATATTTGCCTTGAAAGAATTAATTTTGGCCTAGCATTTAAAAGAGCATTGACATTTGCATTTCCGTGTGTTACCAAAGTAGTTAAATTATTTTCAGGTGTGTGCCTGCTAATGTGATTGATAATATTATTGCTTATAGAGAGAGAGATTAATATATATTCATGGCCGTTTTGAAATTTTTAGAAAATGCTTGATGCCTTGAATAAATTTATGGCTCATTTTAAAGTCTTTATTTAACAGTTGATGTCAATCTTGTGTTTGATTGTAGCGCTCTTTGTTTGGACAGGTATCATAAAAGAGGAAATTGTGTTGGTCTCCGTTTTAAAAATGTATTATCTTTTAAAGTTTCATCATGACCTCAAGTATAATGTAAATACTTATTACAATGAACTATTTTTTTATGTCAAACATTTTTGTGAAAAGGAAGTGGTTGTGGATTAGAAGTATTGATGTCAGATAGGTATGGTTTAGTTTCCATGTTTAGTTCCAAACTATAACGTGGGTAGAAATACTTGTTTGAAATGTTTTTGTTTTTCAAATGGTTTTGTTTTCATTTTAGCTGTCTCACATCACATGAAGTTTTGTAATTGATTTAAAGGCATTTGTGAATTTATAATAGTTTGATTGCATTCTAGAATTGCACCTTGTTTTCACTGGATCACTTTTAGATTATGCTTCTTGAATTTATCATGGGGTTGTGTGTGTCCTTAACACCCTTATTTTTGTTTTATAACTCTTATTATTTCACTTAAAGCCTTTAATGATGTTACAGCTGGTTGTCATCAATGACAATGAGACAATGTTGAAAATTCCTGTACAAATATCCCCATACCAATTTCCGTTAAATGGAATGAAAAGATCTTAAAGAAATCTGTAGATACATTATTTTGAACGATATCAGTATATTGAAGAATTTTAGATTTTACCAGCGAGTAGACTGGAAAAAGAAATTAAAGTTTTCAGCTGTGTTCTGCATCAACTTTTTTAGGGCTAAGTCTGCCATCTTCTTCAAGGTGAATCTTCACCTTAAAGGTGACACCAGACATCCCTCAAAAAGTTGATGCTGAACAACTCCGCTACCTAATAGGAAACTTAAGATTTCTTCCTGTAGGAATCAGTCACCTGGTAGATGATTAACGAGTGTTATTAAGGTAGTTTGAGCGAGGTAACACTTCACCTAGAATTTGATGAATTAGACCACGTTTTAAAGAAAAAACTCATCTTTCCAATGACATCAAAATATTAACCCCTCGCAAAACAACTTTAAGAGCAATTTCCATAAAAATATAAGCTGTTTTACATGAGATAACGGCTGTGTGCTATAGTGGGAGAATATTAAAGAAATTGAGAATTTATAACTTCTAGATGTCGCCAAAAAACTAATGGTGTGCAGTATGTATGTTTTCTCAACTATCTATAAAAATTAATCAATTAACTCATTAATTTTTACAGAATCACAAAAAATCAACTTTTGTGAAGGCATTTTCACTGTTCGGCGTGAAAAAATTAGTCATGTTAGAGACTTACGTGGATATATTTATTTATACTCGGAGAATTTTTGTCATTTATGTCTTTAGTTTTGCACCATTAGTATTACAATATTTTCTTCATACTTCATACAGACTGAAATTAAAAAATATAATTAAAATATGTTCTCCATTATGACTAGGGTAATATCTCGCTCAAATTACCTTAAGAAAGCGTTAACTTTCCTTTTTGGCCTGTACCATGATGAAATTTGGGCTCTTCAAAATAGATCTTTTTGAATACATGACCAATCTTATACCCAAAGGTGCTGTGGAAAGTAGTTTCGAAATATCTCAAGTTCTTAAGGGTGATTCATATTAGAATGATTGAACCATATAGAGGAATTACTGGCCAAAAGTTTTTTGTCTGCCTCTATAACATCCACGATACATGCTTCACTCATGGCAGGTGAAGAGTAAATAAAATGTAAGAGGAGTGAAGAAAAAGGGAATAATTACCAGACTGATAATACTTAGCTTGCTTATTGCCAACCAGTACTGAATTTAGTACTGTGGAAATTTTTCCACCGCCTCCTGATCGTTAACAATAGAGATTGTTATTTTTGTCCTTTTGCTGGATGAACTCTGCTAGATTGCTTCCCCAGTATTTAAAGCAAAGGTATGTAAATAGTTTAACTTATGATCAAGAATTTTGGTTCTCTTAATTTTAAAGTTACAAAAGTGAAGTGACAATAATGGCTTGGGAATTGTTTGACAAGTTTCCGTGAACAGTATTTGGCATTTTTTCAGTGGCATTGATCATCTGCCTATGGAAAAGATATGAGAACAGCTGAGTTACCATTTTCATGAATTAGTTGTCAGGAAGTTCTCTTCGTTGCTAGGGGCCATCGATATCAGTGTTGTCAGTCATCCTATAGATCTGATCCATCACCTTAGTTGACCGTTTTTGACTTCCCTAGCATTTTTTATGGAACCATGAAATTTATGTCAATGGTGCAACAGGGAGCATTAAAGGACTCATTGAAATACTCTGCAGTGATCATATAGTGTTCCAGGAGATTCAATTCTCAGTTCAGTTGATGGAGAGAAGCTGATTCAACTGTGGGCAGACATTAATGTGCTGAGAAACAGTACATATCAGCTTGAAGATAAACAAGGAAATCATGATAGAATAAATGATTTGCTCAGGTATGAAACATTATTATGTAAATAACTTTTTTGTTCTTAATCTACAGCCTCTGAATCGTTTTGGTGGAAATGGGTTAAAAAATGAAACTATTTAATATATGTGTGTTACTCTTGAATTGAACTGAGCATAAATGATATTCTTCATTTGTTCAGTTTTATTTGGTGAGAGGAGGAAAGGAATATTTTTTTTTTACGCACTCAGTTTTTAAATGCCTGGTTATTATCACCAGGAGAGCGTATTAGCTTTGGTTTACATGCCGAGAAAATATTTAACCTGAGATTACAATACCCAGACTTACTTGTAGGGTGGGATTCATAGTCTACATTTATGTTCAAAGTGATCATTAGCTGGGCTTAAGTGAACCATTAGGCCTCAAACGTTGACTGTGAATCTCATCCTAAGTGACGTTGTTGGATTTGTTGAGTGTTGGTTTGAGTACCTTTTATCTGTTTAATTACTTCTCTCCCTTAGAAGTGATGAAGGTTTCTCGGTTTTTCTTCCACATTGATACATATCCTTGAACGACGGTTCAATAAGCATTCAAGTAGCTTCTTCAGGTCTGAAGCTCACTTCAGACCTGAAGAACTGACCTGCAGAAGCTTGCTGTAATGCTGGCGAAACTGTAATCCAAGGATATGGGCCTAATCCCGAGAAGGCATCATCTTAACCACGGAAGCGTCCACTTCCTGATGAGGTGTTTATGCCTGTCTTGGTGTCTCAAAGCTTCCCAAAACCATTGTCTAGGTGCATTGTGGAAAACCTGTCTTAATCCAATGTAATTCAATATTTTCCATGCAAAATTCAATAGCACCATCTTTCGATCTCACGCAACTTGTATATTTTATATTGCGAACTCTTCCGGCAAAGTTTCGAATATGCTTGTCAAGATTGTTTTGTTGAGTTTTTCTATTTCTTCCTCTCTCCTGCAGGAATGTCTCCTTTTTCATGATGTTCGTAGTTTATCACAGTGGGTATTTTCAAAGTTATCTGGCATAAATTTGTGGAATGTCAGTGTTTTTGAAAAAATAAAACGTTTTTTGCACTCTTATAATTTATTGTTGACTGCCGTCTCGAAAATGACGCTATATCGTCGAAACCGTGGTCGACAATAAATTATAGAGTGGATGTACTATAGTATATAAATAGGTAGGTAATTATAATTGCCTATTTATTTTTCCAAAAATTTCAGTGAGTCTGGAGCCCTTTCAATGAGGGAGATTTTTAAGTAAAATTATCAGCTTCCTATCGGAGAGTACAAAGCAAGACGATCCTCTGGTGAAATTCATCGATTCCCCCTTTCACGTAACCGTATTTTTTTGTGAATTTAGGGTTTATTTACCCTTAAAATTACTCCGGGCAGGACATTTATTTCATATTTCTTTAATTCGCTGGATGCAGCTCTTTCGATCTCAGTTGGAGCTTTATTTGTGTCGCCGGTCATAAATGAGGAAATGCCACTACAACAGAAAAATCTGTGAGAGGGGTAGTTCGCGAGATGGAATTTAATCTACCTCATCAAGCCCTGCAGCTACCGAGCAAGAGGACAGTAAAAATTGTGGAGCGGATGCGTAAACAAGGGACAGTCGAGAGAATCGCTATCGCGACCGGTAGGCAGGTGAAATTAGAACTTAACACTCCCAGTATAATGGTTTCAAATACATATTTCACCGATGGAATTTTCGCTTTTCCCTTGATTGCGTTTCCATTTGCTGTACTCCTCCGCCGTATTACCCTCTGTGGAAGCTATGACCTGAGGATTCCACTTCACTGAGGATAATAAACAGAAGCGGACTGTTTTCCTTCAATTTTCACGTCAATTGCTGACGATTACCTCGGAATATAGAATTGAATTTGGCGCCAATTTTTAAAGTTTCCCTCTTATTTGCTAGTTAGTAAACACACAAATTCTATAATGAGACTAACGGCGTCTTATTACTTGCCTTAAACATTACTGGAGAAAGAATGAAGAACGCGAGTAATCGATACTCCGCACTTGGTTGCCAAGCAACAGGCTATTTACAGATTACGTGAAGGAATTTTAGGGTGCCGGACTGTCCGTTTGATTTATCGCTCTGACAAATTTTACGTCAAAATTAGTGAAATAAAATGATTGTGTCGTAAGAAAAATGTGCGAACATCACAATTCGTCATCAAACCTATTTCACATTGGGAAGAAAGGCGTGTACGTTCGAAGAGATGATGAGGTACGATCTTTTTCTTATTTCAACGCTTCTTATTAAATGTTTGCTTTTGTCACTCATTTAACATTCATTGAGAAATGTGATAAATCTGCTATTAGCGCACACATGCACTACTATAATTTGATAATTATTTACGTAAGGAAAAGCCTACCCTAAATTTCCGATTTTAATATCCATCAAGGCACTTAGTTAGCTTGCGTACTCATGCCTTCATCAGGTTCTGAATTTTTTGCATTTTTAATCAAATAGGCCACCAAAATATTCATTTGGAAGCAGGGGTCTTAATGCTAAAAAATGATTATTCCTACGCCAATTTTTGCTTGTTTCATCAAGTAAACTGAAATGCATGATGCTTTGTAAATCTTTAATGGGGAAATGTGGAAGCCATGCCTACGTGTCTAAATGCGCAATAATTGCGCGTTTAAACGCATTGGTCCCAAATGCACTGAATTTCGCAATAGTAATTTGCGCGTACGACATGCACTTCCTACGCGGAAAATAATTGTACCAAGATCAATGACAAGGTAAAGTAAGTACTAGTACCTCAAATCCGCAATAATTACACAATATTACGGAGTGTGAAAGAGAAAATATTGAATTCGTACCTACAGAAAAGATGCACGATAGTAAATGAACGGGTATTATTTAGAAGTAATCTAATAATTTAAAAAAATCATATTTGAGACTATAGGTAGACGTATTTGAGGATACTCCTTATAGCTGAATATTCGTCTACCAGTTGAACTATTCGAATCAACTGTAAAGCACATTCCGGTAAAGGTGAGCTTTCGTCTCGCACTTGTTTTCGCGATTTTCACCCACTTTAAACAGAGATATCAGAACCAATTTCACCTCACTTATTATGCAAGCTTTGCAAATTTGTTTAACACTTTCAACACAACAATGCATCAACTACTTTAGAAATGAGAAACTTTCAAACCTGAGAAGTGCGTTTTTTCCTCTCCGCCATATTGTGAAAAAATGCCGTTTCCTCTTTTCCACTGTACGTAGCGCAGCGATCGAGCAGTTGGTTCTCTAGCATATAAACACCTTTTCTACACAGTTTCTTCCCTCCTTCCACTCAAACTCGCCCCGCAACAGCCATTTACTACAATCCAATTCCATTCATTCCACCGCAGTAAACATTGCACATTTCACTTCAAATGAAGGATTTACACTTCCTTTTCACTCACATTCATTCCACTGTACTAATAACATTTCACGTATCACTTTAAATGGAGGATTTACACTTCCTAATTGAACGTACACGATTGGCAAATCATGGCGACCATACACCACACACGCAAGTCAGAAAATGATTAATGCCAACTACTCTCAACAATTAACTTCCAACTGTTGACAGTTAATTTCCCCCTTCCACACTACCCGAGAGAACTCCGTCAACAATACTATATCATTAGCCTCTAACAAAAGCCCACTTATATTAACGTTGTGACCTGAGGGATTCTATTCTTAAAATAATACGCGAAATAATATTTTAGCCTTTACCAATGCTCACCAATAATCACCAATAAGCGTGAGGGATTCTATTCTTAAAATAATACGCGAAATATCATTTTAGCCTTCTACCAATTCCCACCAATAATCACCAATAAGCGTGAGAGATTCTATTCTTAAAATAATACGCGAAATAACATTTTAGCCTTCTACCAATGCTCACCAATAAGCGTGAGGGATTCTATTCTTAAAATAATACGCGAAATATCATTTTAGCCTTCTACCAATTCCCACCAATAATCACCAATGAGCGTGAGGGATTCTATTCTTAAAATAATACGCGAAATAACATTTTAGCCTTCTACCAATGCTCACCAATAATCACCAATAAGCGTGAGGGATTCTATTCTTAAAATAATACGCGAAATATCATTTTAGCCTTCTACCAATTCCCACCAATAATAATCACCAATAAGCGTGAGGGATTCTATTCTTAAAATAATACGCAGAATAACATTTTGCAACTTCAACCAATGCTCACCAATAATCACCAATGAGCGTGAGGGATTCTATTCTTAAAATAATACGCGAAATAACATTTTAGCCTTCCACCAATTCCCACCAATAATCACTAATGAGCGTGAGGGATTCTATTCTTAAAATAATACACAGAATAACATTTTGAAATTTCAACCATTCCCAGAAATGCCCATTTCCTCGTTATCGATCGCGCTAAAAATGCGTTTTCCGCTATTCAAACTCACGAAAATGAGTTTTTCACTTTTGATTATAACCAATTCGTGTTTAACTCCATTGGCCCGCAAACCTCTTTGTGGGGTGGGTTCAGGGCAAGTTACGGAAGGGGAAATCGTTTTCCGCTTTTCCAAATCACGGGAACTCAGTGAAAATCATCATTTTGAAACGTCCTCGACTCCCAGATATGCCCATTTCAAAATCACGAAAATGCCTTGAAAATCGTCATTTTGAAACGTCCTCGACTCCCAGAAATGCCCATTTCCACTTTACTATTTCCACAAGAAATGCGTTTTTCACTTTTGAAAATGGCCAAATCGGGCCCGCGTACCGTCCCACCCTAGCACCCCTGTTTCACTCCATAGGCCCGTAAGCTTGTTGGGGGGGGGGGGGGTAAAGGCATATTGTAGAGGTGAAATTAGTGTTATCCCTCTAACGGTTGTTCGTGAAAACCTCCAAATATGGCGTCGAAAACGGACGAAAAAATCGAAAAATTGGTCATTTTCAAACGTCTATATCTCAAAAACTACTAGTCACACCGGTATGATTATTACATTTTTACAAATCCGCATTCTTCCTCTACTCCCAGGTATCACATTCAATTTCGTCAGTTTCCTACGTTTTTCAAAAAAAAAATTTGAAAGTGCGAGACGAAAGCTCACCTTTACCGCACATTCCCATACAAACAAATAGTTATACGCTCTTTGTGACACCACGAAAAAAAACAGTGACGTTCCATGTGGAATAACTTTCCTCGTCACGTAGATAGTGATTACCCTTGTGTGGATTACAGTATCTTGAAAAATGTGCAACTTAAGGTTCTGAAACCTAAATTCCAAGCAAAGTAATTATTTACGAAATAGTTAGATCACTGCACAATAGTTACTATTCATATCGTTTCATGGCATCTGTGCGACGAAAAACCATGATCTTTGAATGCACGTCATCTGTTCGCGAAACCGATCTTTAATTATCTCTGGAGTCTTTTCAATTTTGATACTTACGGGTTATCTTTCACCTCTTGAATTTTGTAATTCCGGGGCACCTCCATGTATGTATATCGCTGCCTAAGTTCACCACTCGCGAATAGTCCATGCTATCTGTAATGTATTTTGATGAAATGTTTCATATACGCATGGTGCTGGGAAACGTCCTCTCTTAAATGCTACGAACTTTGGAGTGGAAATAATTTCGTGGTTGAAATTGGAAATAGTTTCGTGAATAATAAGTCCAGCTGTCGGAGTAGGTAATAGAGCCTTCTGCGATGTTTTCCACAGTAACAGCCATGAGAGTTGAAGCAGAACGATTGGGAACTTGAACAATGAAACTTTCGTTTTTTAAGGTAAATTCCTCCGAAGACCCACTCTTGCGGTAAAATATGCGCTCAAAATTGTACTTCTGTCTCGTGGACAGACTCTAATGGATTACAATAGATGATTACAATTGTAATCGATTAGAGTCTGTCCACGAGACTGAAGTACAATTTTAAGCGCATATTTTACCGCAAGAGTGGGTCTTCGGAGGAATTTACCTTTAAAAAAAGAATGCTTCATTGTTCAAGTTCCCAATCGTTCTGCTTCAACTCTATTGGCTGTCACTGTGGAAAACATCGCAGAAGGTTCTATTACCTACTCCGACAGCTGGAGAGGATATAAAACTAAAGTCTAAAAAGAACAAAGTTTTTGACGTTCATGTATTGGTGAAAATTGAAATAAATTTACTAAAAAAGTGGTTACAGATAAACTCAAGTTTTATTAACGTCAGTCATGTTACTGAATTTTAGATGCATGGGGTTGTGATCTCTTGAGATAGACTTCCTTCGAGACTGCAGAAATTCCTCTCGGGTTTTCCGCCGGATCCAGTCGGAGGTTCTCCATGCTGGCCGCCGTTTCGATGCTGTACTCCTGCACCGTCGTCAGGACAGTTGAGTGAGATCTAGAACGCCGGTAAATCACCAGATCTTATATTTCCTTCGAGACTTTCGTGATTTGAACTCATACCCCCGGGATAGGAAGTTGGGGAGATTTTCAATTGGAATCCCATTCTCTTCCAGTGGCGGAGATTTAAAATGCAATACCAAGCACAGTTCGATATAAGGAGAGCACTTGTAATGCAGTACCTACTCCATCATTGCAAAGGACGTCCCTTCGTCATGAGTTTGCTTAGATCCGCGCCGGAAATCTCTCAACCCTTGTCCATTATCTCTGTATCTCTCCTATGCCAACCTATTGACCTAGCCTTCGAGGCACAAAATTAATCTCAGGTGTCGGTCATCTCCCCCAATTTCTACTAGCGCCCCAAGCCTGTGTTCTTTATAAAATATCTAAATCCGTTAAAATTTAAATTCCACATCACTCTTGCATCCAAACCAATCCGATCCGTATGGAAGTTCTTTTATATGACATTTTCTATTGAAGTAGCCATGCGAATGATTTTTTTGGGAGATAAGTTTGATTGTCAGTTTTGTGTCATGATGTATGAATGTAGTGCTCTGAAAAACTTGTGAAGACATGGGATGAAAGAAAGTTGCCTGAGGAAACCAAAAAGGAAGCGAAGTAAGTGGATGGAGCAAGTGATAGAGGAGAGTAGGATGACGAAGACCGTCTGGGAAGAAAGGATGATGAGAAAGAAGGAATAGGGAGGAGAAGAATGAGCACTTCGGGTGTAATCAAGAGGAGCACGAAGCATTCAGAACAATAGATAAGTAGTTTGCGTAAGTAGCGCAGCCAAATCTAGGAAGATAGGAGTGTAGAAATGATGCTTGGATATTGAATATTCTTCCAGTTGATTGGTGGGCTTTTGGACAACCTTTACCCAAACCTCTCATTTTTTTTAAATTTTTTACATGTAACTCTACTTGTCCGCCTTCAAGTCTCTCGTAAGTTCTTCGTCATGTCCTCCTTACGCCTTCGATAATTTCTTATCCTATTCCATCGTTTTCCCCATGCGTTAAGCCTCCTTTCCTAATCTTCCTCAATTGGTAGATAACCGAATAAAAATAATGGGATGGATGCTGGACAGAAGAGAGAATCTTGTGAGGAAGTTACCCAACTTTAGCAGAGGCAATAGTAGAGTAGAAGCTGTCCGTTATTAAACCAATCCCAACCAGTGAATAACCAGGTAATAAAGATAATAATATTAGGCATTGAAATATCTAATGATTTTCAAGGGATTAAAAAAACACTTGCTCCGAGCAAAAGGAGGACTCACGTGTTTGGGGATGAGAATCGTCCTTATACTATTGGGTTAGGAGGCGGAATAGCTTCTTTGAAGTTAGACAGACCATCACCGTGCTCACAATCTGGGTCCATGGGTGTAGTGTACATTACTGAGAACAGTTTACTCTTCGGCGCCAGCAAAATTAGATATTATAGGGCTTGGGCGTGTTTCTCTGAAGCCTTATGTGATCCTGAATGGCTAGGACCCAAGTATGTACTTTTCAGGGCGAAGTCACCGATACAGAGAGCTCATCCTATTAACGTTCCGCCAGTAGCATTTCAGACTTTCATTTGAGAACTTTAAAACTTTCTAACTGAAACTTTAATTTCACCACTCCAGTGACGGCAAATGCGATGTTTATTTATTTTCAAGAACCACCGAAAACAGCTCTTATTGGCCTTTATATCGGGATATTGACAATGGACGAGTACACACAAACATGCCCTGGGAGGTGAAAAATCCTCCCCAGGCGGGACTAGAACCCACGATCTTTGGGTTAGCAGACGAGGACGTTACCTCGCCGCCACCGAGCCCGGCAACAGTCATACAGATATATATATGTTGCTCTATGACATACAGACAGATATGCTGCTAAATGTGTAAAAATACGTGAATATAATGGAAGAATGAACAGCCGGCAAATCTTCGTGACAACCCTTTTCTCTGGTGGGATTAACATAAACGAACGCAAACAATAATATTTCATGAAACAGCTTATTTATAGGATTAAACAGATAAGCGACCAGTTTCCCAACCTGTCATTGGCCGCACCGATGGGAGAGACTGCATCTTCAGAGAATCTTTGAATTGTTCTCGTCCATCTTTGGCAATAACTCAGGACTTCCGCAATAAAAGTACTACTTACTTTCATCGCTCTTTCCATGATACTTTAACAAATCAATGCCCATGGATTGATATAATCTCTGATCCTAAAACATTTAGCTTCTGGTAGTTTAAGTGGAACCGCCGTTTAAGAATCACTGATCAGTTCTTTTATCACATGGTCACCTTCATTTAATGCGTATTATTTTTATACCTTAACGCATGAATACTCTGTAAATAATTATTTTATTAGCACAGGATCATAAGAGAAACAGCTTCATCCTTAATGGTACAGAGCATTTTTTTTTGGTTCTGCGGTACGGTTCCTTAATGAAACATGCATGTCTTGGGGGAAGATTTTGCTATGGGGATAGGCAAATGAAGATGTCATATGCACGATTTTCAGATATGGTTATCGGGATTGAATCGAAGGAGGTAAAAAAAGAATATGGATAACATGCAATGAGGTTGTTTGGCTGAAGGGAATTTTGAAAGTATCATAGGAGAGAAAATGTTACGAAAACGGAGAAGACGGTGGAAAAGAATCACCATGAAATCAGACTTAAAATATGAAGAGCTGTACTAGGTATTTATATTCGACAAAAGGCTTGCCGAATGAGATGAAATGTAATAGTACCCTCCGATGTAGTTTATTCCAATTTAATCGTACCCTCAGATGTAGGATTATTTGCATAGGAAACGGTATCAGGCGTCACTTAGCGGAAGTTCTGGATATTAATGTTGAAATCAACTCTCTTGGTGATTTTACACACTTGTTTTTATTCACCGACCCAGGTTTCAGCACAGACCTTTAGAGTGTGCTGTGCTAGACTGTGCTGAAACCCATGTCGGTGAATAGAAAAAAGTGTAGAAATGTATCAAGTGAGTTGATTTGAGCAGGTATTTGATATGGAAGCATTATTGGCGGGATGGAAGGTTCTGGAAACTCGTAGGTTACACAAAATATTGAACAACACCACTTTAGGTATGTCCTGGGACAGTGCATGCCAAGTTTCCCGCACTCACCCTAAATTATCTGGCCATCTGCAGCCGATCCTGTCACTAATCACTGCACATGCCTCTTGTTATCTCCCTTTAAAAGTCTCATTATCTGCTACATTTCCTCATGGCGACCCAAATCCATTTTCGTCTGCTAACTCTTCCCCTCTAACCCGAAATTTTCCACTTCACTGCCGGCTTCCAGAGCCTCTCACCTAACAATGTGCCCTCCAAGCACTTCTGCCCTCTTTTAACCCATCCCCCCCCCCCCCCCCCCCCAGCCTCTCTTCTTTCACTGTATTCAATACCCTTTCGATCTACCTTTTCCCTACCCAACTTACCCTCTCCATCCTTGTCGAAACACATCATAAAAACCTCAAATTTACTCCCAGTCTCTTTAAAGAGATTGGGAGTGTATATACTCTATTTGAATTCAATTAAGGCCAGGTGTCGGAATGAAACACTTCATGCACCACATTTCTTCGAGTTGTACTAATGTTTAGAGTACTGGTCATCAATTTCACTACCATTGTAAACACTTCCTGGGGTACAGTTTATCTAAAAAGGCTTTTTGAATACGCAATTAGCTCCACCTGCTCTAATTAATCATTCCTCTTATGATTAGCCGCCTTCCATAAAAATATATTTCTTCTGTTTTATTATGGCTAATATTAATCTAATTGATTTTGCACTGATCTAGTAATGCACTCAACAATTTCTGCTTGCATTTGGCCGGGTTAACTAAACGGGCTTACTAACACTTAACCACTGGCAAATCTAACGACCTTATCGCTTCCCAACTTACATGCAACATTACTTCAAGCTGTTCTCACGCCCCCCTCTTCATATATTCTGCATAGCATTGAAATAAACTGGGGATCATCGGAAACCCTATCTCTCCAACACATAAGGTGTGAGCCATGAATAGGTTTCCAATCAGACCACTGGTGAACTTCTAATTTCTGCTTTGGACATGCTGCTTTGTTAAAAGCCATCTCGGACTCAGCAAAAAAGTAAAAACATAATCATGATCATGTTCTATTCATTCATTACCGTAATCTACCGGTTAGAGGTAGGTTGTGATGAAAGTCAGAGAAAATCCAACAGAATCTTACACGTGCCGTGCCCTTTCTACCTCTAGCATTTCTTTCTTCATCTCAGCATAAGTCCTACCTTGCTTCATCCCGTCCATAAAACCGATTCTCTTCCTTCCCCTTCCCCGCTTACCCAACATCCTACCCTCTATCACGGCCTTCAGCAAACCACCGTCCCTCATTACCCCTTCCAGCCACCTACCCTGTCTTCCCCTAATCTCATCTATAAGTTTCCTCTCCTCGCCCACCATGTCAAGCACTTCCTCATTTTTCTTCCTTTCCGTCCAACGCACCTTCTCCATCCTCCTCCACACCCACATCTCGAAAGCCTTCAGCCTATTTTCGTCTTCCTTTCTCAAGGTCCACGTTTCTGCTCCATACAACGCCACACTCCATATCAAGCTCTTCACTAGCCTCTTTTTTACATCCTTACTTAAGGTCCCCGTCATCAGCTCCCTTCTATTATTGAACGCTTCCTTCGCTAGCGCTATTCTCCTCCTAATGTCTTTGCTACTATGTCCTCTTTCTTCTAGCGTACTACCCAAGTAATTAAATTGTTCTACTTGCTCCAGTTTGTGACTTCCTACTCTTATCACCAGCTTCGCTTTCTTTGTCCTACCGAATCTCATTACTTTTGTTTTCCTATTATTTATCTTCATTCCGTATTTCTCACACTGCTTTTCCAGTGCATCTACTAAAGTTTGCAGTCCTTTCGATGACCGCATGTTCTATACGATATTTTAACAAAATTGCTAAGCCCCTAAGTACTGGTCTTCGTGTATATAAACCTTTTCTTCGTTTATATAATCTTTTCCATATTCTGTAACCTTCTATGAATTACTCTCTGCATATATTACTGAAGTTTCCGATCGTTCGGTACGGAGTGATGTGTGGGCTATTGTTGCCATATTTCGCACCTCACCAACTTCTGCACGCGGAGCAGATCATGGTTGTTGTTTTACGGTTACTGTTACATGATTTATGCGCTCTGGTCACGTGTAATCCAGAGTTTTTGTTTGTGGAACTAGCGTGGCAACACGAGACGCCTTGCCACTTATTACCGAGTGATTGCTGAATTTTGTATTTGCTACCCTGGACCACCTTTTCCGCGTGAGGCTTAAGGCTTATTGTTCTACTATCTTCGCATGCTCTTTCTTTCTTCTTCTTGAGAATGGGAATCAACAAATTATTTACCTATAGTCTTCCGACCATACCATCTCTACATAGATGTTGCGAACAAGCTTATAAATTTACTGCATACCCTTGTTCCCTGAAATCTTTAACAGCTCAGTGGGGATTTTATCTACTTCAGCAAACATTTATTCACTTTAATTTTCCTTAATGGCTAATCTGTCTCGCAATTTAACATTCTTCTGCCGAAGCTGTCCATGTACAAGTCAAATTCTCATTCGTAAGCAAAGTTTACTGGCCTAATCTTTTTGTTATTTAACTTCCTCCACATTATATTTCCACCTCTCCCGAACTTCCTCTGGTTCCTGCCTTTTATCTAATAGCTGATAAAAGTTTTCCTGCTTGAAATGATGGAAATTCGCCCGCTTTACTGTAAAGAGCATATAAAATCCCCATTTTCGAAATTTCACGGTTACCTCTCTTTGCTTACATATTGTGTTAATTGGAAATACTAGAAAAATTTAGATTTTTTGGCTAAAGTGGGGATTATATTTCAAGCAGCAAAGTTTTACCACCGGTCACTTAAAAGAAACATAGTAATAGAAGCAGATTTTAGAACAGATAAGTTCGATAATTCCTCTTTTCTCACGCACAAGTCACAGCCACAACTTTAACAGAGTGTAACTGTTGAATACTAGGACATATCTCCCTCTATTCTTTTCCTTCCTGGTTCCAACTTACTTTCTCCCCATTTTCCAAGGCTTACTTCATAACACTCCCTATATCTACTCGCGTTTGGAGGGTAATATAATAATTAGACTTTGTTTTTCTCCTGAAACACCATAAATCAGGTCTATGACAACAAGATTTTCATCTTAAGTAACTTGACTGAAAAAATGAAAATTACAATGCATGGATCGGTTTGTAGTAAAGTACAATTTGCGTTACAATAATCCTTATCCAGTAATACATTGTTAAGTATATGAAATGCAGAATAGTGTTCGACCATGAAATTATGCAAAACGTTCGTAAGGTTTGGCTAATACGCTTTAAATTGTATTGTGTAACGAGACACTTCTTTCGAGTGGCTTATTATGTAATTGAACAAGAACAACTTTTTATAAGAACGGGGAAAATATAATCCTAGGAGCAATTATAAATTTCAAGAGACATCTGAGGAACTAAATAGAGGATTACTTAGATCATCTCAGTAATAGTTTCATCTTCATCTATTGAATGATAAATGATAACTTACATACATTTCGGCAATAAATCAGGGGTAAAATTAGTGAAAGCCATATTTTCATTCCTATTTGCAGCAGAAATACTTTACAATAAGTAAAACAATCTCAATTTCTTCAAAAATAGCCCCAGAGGAGGCTTCAAAACAAGTAGTGACCATGATGCACCGCGTGCTAAAATTTATATTTCACAAATAATTAATAGGAAATATAAATGAATATATCCATAAAAAGCAATCAGCTTTAATCTGTCAGGCTTTTGGGATTCACCGTGTCATTTTAAGTTCCCTCCAACGTTTCCTCCCCTCTGCCGGAGACTTCGGCAGGGTGGAATGAGGAAATGTCTTTCCATCCTCAAGTCCGTTTCACGCGATGCTTGATCCACCACAGGTTCTAGGACGCTTAATAGTATAATAACTTTCCAGTATCGTGTGATACAGGAAACTGCAAGCTAACAATCATGCTCTACTATCCGTCGTGCTCTTAAACTATCATCTTCTATGAGCTAATTTATTTCATGTGCAACTTTGCTGCTCTCTCCTGGAAGGATTCAGGTTGATATTGACCAATCAGGTTAACATTTACAATGGATGTGTGATCTTCTATTTTGGAAATCAGCGCCAACTCCATCTCCCTGCGCCTATTAGTAATAATCTGGTCATGAAAACAACAATAGGTGAAAATATTTCGACAGTTTTTTTGGTCACCTACTGCCCGCTTTGCTGCCTGAATTGCTTACTTAGAAATTATAGCAGACATTCGCCATGATGTGAATGAAAATACCGGGACAATTGAAAATGGAACAGGGTGTATGAAAATTGGAAAATGTTACTAACTTCTTGCATGTACTGCCATCCAAAATGACCTTCTTTAGTATATCGTGAAAGTGGCTGACAATCAAAACGATCTAATAAAAAGCACAATCGAACTTACATACTGACGATTTCCTTCATTAGTATCCTTGTCATCAGCTCATTGAAAGGAAATGTGGTAAAAATTGCACTAAAATTTATGGGTGAAATTGCACCAACCCACATGTAAGTAGATATAATGTAAATAATCCCGATAACCACTTCTCCTAGTAAAACTCGAAGCATGGGGACAACTTATAGCTTAAAAGTTGAGCTCCTGGCGGGAAAGGAAACTAAAATCTTAAGAGGATGGTTCTGAAACCCTACTGTATTCCTCAAATCAATGTGCAGTTTAAGAAATCACAATCGGTAAATAAATTCTTCATTACGGGCGACCGAATACGTTTTTGCTCACACTTTAAAATAGATTGGGCTGGCACTGTATGTATATTATTGTTCTTCATCAACTACTTTGGATGGGTTCTTTCTCTCGGCAGGTCGTGAGCGTTGGCTCGGAGTACGACCCACATTGGGGGAGGAAGCTGTCTCCGTGGGAGAGGCTCCACCAACACCACACGGTCAACAGCGCCGCGCAACACTCCCAACTTCGGCGCCGGAAGAAGGCCGACGGAGGAGACGCCCTGGACTTCACGCTCAGCTCCGTGTACAACCACGCCACCTATCTTTTCCCCAACGACGAGGAGATATACCGCCAGAAGGAAAACGTAGAACAAACGCATCAAACGTAAATGTCTTCAAATTGTAGAGGGACCAGTGGCGACAGTCACTTCAATGAAGTCACCCACTGAGGAAATACAAATTAGTGTGAAATTCGCGATGGAGAATAAAATCATTCGTCTGGACTGGGATTCCCTGTAATGTGGAATGGAAGATGAAATTCAAAGGGGAAGAGGGTGATAATCGGGTTGTTGCGTTAGCTATCGAGTCCTGGGTTCCCTTCCCGAGGGCCCGAGTTTGAATCCCGGCAGTGGCGGAGATTTGTTTAGTGGAATCCTGAACACTACTCCGGTGCCATGCGAAGATCACTTTATGTACAGTACTCATCCATAGCATGGGGCGTAAAATTATGGTTCCCCTGGCGCCTTTCTCTTTTTAAGTGTAGGCCAATGCTGATGGCAGTTTTCTCTCCAACATTCCTATTTTCCAGGGTTAAATTTTCAAGTGTGAAGTACTGGAGCTCTGGGGAAATGGCCGGTTCGCTCCGGTATCGCAACAAGTAACGGAGCAGTGCCCCGGTCCACTCCGGCTGAAGCTCCACTCCTTTCCTCTTATAATCCTTCTCTTGCAATCCTTGATCTTTCAAAATCTTCCCTTTATAGCTCATTATTTAATATATTTCTGTTTCGAATATGCAACTAAATTTTGGATGCAAGTTTCAGTGAAAATTTCGGACGCTGACACTATCTATGTCAGTGGTTCTCAACCTTCCTAATGTCGCGACCCTTTAATACAGTTCCTATTGTTGTGGTGACCCCCGGAAATATGGAAACCATCATAAGACCATCGGAAATGTGTTTTCCGATGGTCTTAGGCGACCCCTGTGAAAAGGTCGTACGACCCCCTAAGGGGTCGCGACCCGTAGGTTGAGAAACTTTTCTATAGATGAACATCTTGTCCGCATTTAGGGGAGGGTGGCTTCTTGGTTGGGTGATGTTTTAAGCCAATTACCTCGTCTTAACTTGCATTCAGAGACGAAGTATTGGCAGAGAGCTGTGGGATGCTCCCTGTTAAACTACAAGTAAAATTTTTTGTTTGTGGTAATAAATCTGTCATCCTGAATCCTGATGGTTACTGTGTTTCTTAAGGAAACAATGACTTCGAGCTTTTCATTTGATTGTACACTCATTTGGGTTTGGATGAAAGAATTCGCACGAAGAGGATTTGTTTGCTAAGAGTAGGTTATTACGGAATACGTATGTACATACTTATTTGGTTCTTTAATAAGGTATTTATGTAGTCTTCATTCTTTTACTCAGTGGTTCAACCGGAAGGTTGGTTAGGATAGTTGAGGGTAGAACTCACCCCGGACTAAGCCATAGACGTGTGAATTTCATGCATTCAGGGTAGAGGGACCTTTCTCTGGGCGAGGATTCTGCGGATTTTTTTTGTTTTTTTTGTTCGGGGTCGTCCAAAGGCTTCACCCGGATTTGAACCCGGGACCTACGACCTTAGCTAAGCGCTCTACCCACTTGGCCACCTCGCTCCCCTTATGTATTTATAGATAACAGTAATTCAGTCTAGGTGAGAAAGAGCTGGCAAGTCGAATATTGGAGGAAAATTATGTTTGCTAACATTTATTATTAGTATATGTTGCGGACAAAATATTATTGTTTTCGTTCAGAAAATGCAAGGCATTAGTATGAAATTTTACAGAAATCGCCAAACTTTACCAACTCCCTGAGTGAAATTAGCTTCCAATGACTTGTCTGTTTTTTGCAGTGGTAGGTATAATATGCAAACTGATCCCAATGAAATTATTGGCATTCGGAGGAGGGGAGGTAGCACCATTTTAGATTACTGACTTCATGGGGCATAAGTGGGGCTAGAATTTCACGGTAGGTGATGGCATTTCCTGGCATTTGAAATGACTGATGAATATTTTCCCCATTTCTCTCACTAGTAACAAAGCCTTGTGATAGATCGATAATCACGTGGCGCCTAATTCAGGATGGCCTCGGAATATTTGAGCCTTGACAATGACGGAATTTTGACATAATCACCTTGAAAGATTCAAACAATTACATTTGAAAGCTAATTGTAACGTCATTGCCGAGGCTCGAAAATATCGAGTCCTTCCTGGCGATAGGTTCTCTAAATTCCGTAATAATTATCCCACGCGAAACTGTGGTATGATTTCGAGGAAGTATCGCATTCTACACAACAACTCGATACTTTACAATTAATAATTATCACATGCCGTCAATATGTGATTACTTGAGAACGCTGAATCGACGAAAATGTGAGATAAAAGTAGTATTTTTGTATGCGATAATTATCGCGGCATGTTGTGAATAGACGTGCCCTATTCCGGAACGCTGTGGAATTTTGACGTCACAACCACGAAAAATTCAAATATTCCATTTGAAAGCTAGGACTATTTGAGGCTATACGCCACGTCCGATAAATGGTCAAAGTACTTCTTGAATGATGCCCCTGATTTATATTTCAAGTTTAGGAAATAAAGTTTAAATTTCATTGAATTTCAAGTTCAAAAATTCTTCTCATGACGCTGGAATATTTCTTTCAGGGAGGCAGAGGAAGCAGAAGAGGAGGCTCCCAAAGTTCACGTCAGCCACGGGGTCACTATCGGTGGTATAAAAGAAAGGAGGAGCCCCCACTCAGTTCGTTTGAATTTGAGTTCCCATCACATGTCACGAACAGCTGGCGGATATGGACGGAAAGTCGATGGAAGTTTCTACGCGCCGTGAGGACCTCAGACCCGAGCCCCAGTTTGGTAACTGCCTCTCATTGCTGAGATTAACTGTCAAAGAGATGTCATTCGTCCGCCGGAAACTAGTAAAGTTTTGAATTCATTTTAGATGTTTCTCATGAAATAAGTTATTTTTAATTATATGGTGCATTTCACTTCTTTTTGCCAGTGCTGAATTGTTTGTATTTTTTGTGGAGAAAAAATGAATCAAGTCGTTAGAAATCATGTAACTGTTTGTGTCTGTTTCATTATTAACACAATAAAAATGTGGGAGTTCAGCTTTTCATGTTGTATGTCATTGTATGCACTTTCAAGAATGATTTCGAAAAGTGAATGACACCTTTTCCTGAATCGTGACGTTAAGCCTGAATCACACGGTCATTTTTTACTTACAAGTCCCGGGATAATTTGAGCTACATCAATGATAGGGAAAACGATAGCTTAAGCCATTTACCTATCACACGCTCATTTGTGTCAAAACTTCAAGCAACATTAATATATATAATCCTCATTTGATGAAAACTCTAATGTGGCGCTACATTCCCTACTTTCAGTCGTGCACTATGATTGGCTGCAGTTCAAGTCACGTACGTGTTCAGGGACGGAAAGCAAAATGGTCTCAAATGATGGTAAAAGGCTGACCCTGAAAATGATGGCGTCACAAAGCCTTCATTTGAACTGTCGTCATCGCCAAGAACACTTGTTCTTGTTCTTCTTTATAAGTTTATCTTGACACGTAAAAAGGCCAGTCGTTTTATCTAGAACATCGTGTTCGCATGAAACCTCCCGAAATTGCCCTGAGAATTAATTAGCAAGCCTGGGTCGGACAGTGGTCTCTGTTAAATGTTGCATAAACTGAGTTGGATATGGTAAAATGGTAGTTATAGTTTGATCTAACTATGGCCCAATGATAATACTGCAGCCATAATTAAATCATTCAACTTGTGCACTATATAAATTATGTACTAGATTACCTATAGTGTGAAAATTTAACCGTATCAAGTTCTAACCGTTTACAATTATGATACACATTGAAATTGTTAAAATTGGCCTTTGCAAATGTGAATTTATGAAAATACTGAAACTTTAACAACTATCTGCGAGTATGAAAATGATAGATAGCTGTAATAATGTGAACAATAAATTATTAACGAGATTGCTAAATGTAAACTAGTGCTATAACTTATTTTGAAATTATTAATTGTGATACTTTTGATATAAAAACATATGTGAAAAACCTATGATAGATGTATGATACATTTTAAACTACATATATGCAAATATAAAATGAAAGATAATTCTAATTATGCGGACAATTTTAACCTAGTAATGGGATTTCTAAATGTAAACATGGGCAATAGCTCATTTCCTAATTCCTAATTGTGGTCATTTTGGTATATAAAACGTGTAAAAGTACCTATACAAAAACATAACCAATGTAAAATTCTACAACTTTTATGTATGTAAAATGAAAACCTTCAAAAAGATTAATGAAGAAGAGTATGCAAAATTGTATAATATACCCTCGGTAATAACGAAACATTCAAAAGGTCTGCGAATCGGCCCGAGAAGTTTAAAGTCCGTTGTTCGATTTCCCTGTCCAGGTGAATCTTTTATCATTGAAATTTTCTACGTTATATCTAGAGTTTAAGAATTAACAATTCTTTAAGGCGACTAAACGTATTCAATGTCATTCAAGCGCAATTATTTGTAATTAGCAGGACCGCCCATTCATTAATTTAAAACGATGAATAATTTCATAATTTATTAAGGTTAATAACATCGAATTAAGGATACGCATCGTGTCTACAGAAGCATTACGCATTAACAATATTCTTGTTCCTGAACGGTAAACTACATAATCCTGGCAAACTCACTCGTTACTACTTTATTCTCGACCATAACTTTATTTCTGGCTCCACCCTTCGTTATCTATTATAGTTTTTGGCGAAGCATTGATTTCCCATTGTATAGCAGCAAACAAACTTCCAGAACTATCTTCCACAGAGCACGGATACTCCTAAACCTCTGAATAGCTCACAATAATCCCTGTTGATACGAATGTATGATATCAGTATCCATTAAAATTAGCGCAGCATTGAAATCACTTACGCCACAGCTCAGTGATAAATGGATGATTCCTCACATTAAACTAAATAATAATATCAGTTCTGTAGCACCATTAATGATCCTGATAATTACCTTAATGAGTACGTACAAGCACAAAGAACACGCTAGTGTATGACTTAATTGTTTGCAGTTTATGTAATTAAACAATCTACACTGGAAAATTACAACACTTTAGGAATGAAATATTCAATGTTGTGAATTTATTGATCTGTTTAATTTTTTTCATAAAGTTTACCAATTGAAGTCACCAAAACAAAAATTTTAATCACTTGCTCCATTACATTTTTTCTGCCTTTCTCTCTTCAAATTATTGCGCTTGACGGAGCAAGTGTTTCTTTTTTGTTTACTTGCCGCACGGGGATTGGCTGTATTGGAAAGCATGCAAGATTCAACGGATTGGAACGACGAATCAGGCAAGCGCATCATCGACACAGCGCTCATCTCATACGAGCCGGGCGAACCGCTGTGTCGCGTGGTTTTTTTCAAATAAATAAATTTCCAACGGAACTTGCCGTGACCAATCGATCGTGAAACGTGCCATATCGAATATTCGCGCAAGTTACGTGGGGCGTTCAATAAATAATGCGACGCATTTTTATCTCAAGGAAGGATTATTCTATTATTGTTGTAAATACAACACCTTGCTTTCCAATTTTCGCTGCCAAACCCCATTTTTCAACGTAATCTTCTCTTACGTTTGTGACCCCACGTCACCTAGATGTGAGAACCTGTATACCACTATGGCACCGTACTACTTCGCCTGTGTCTCACTCAGCCACCTTACTTCATAAATATCTTCCATATCGTTGCCGAATTTTTGCCCACTGTCATATTTCTGAAACCATTCTGTAAGCAGTGGCATAACCACGGGGGGTTCAAGGGTACATTGCCCCCTCCCTCCCCCTTTAATAATACGGAGGGCGCCAAAATGTATCAAAAAGTGGGTGCAGAAGGCGCCCTCATTTAATACGACACCCCAAAGAGACGGGGCTTCGGTTCTAGCGAAAGGTGAAAACTGAATCAGAAATCCTCAACTCAACTCTGAAATTGAAAATAAGAAATTTTTGCATTATAAGATGGTTTTAAAACTTGAAAAAATGTTGGTATGAAGATTCTCGCAGCGTCATTTACCAATAAAAAATAATTATTTTGAGAATATCGCTGCGTATTGTCCATTTCCTGACTGAGCATCTCCTGACGACGTTCACAGTACGAGGAGCAAAACGCCGAGTTAAATAGAAATGGACATTACGCAGCAAATCCCGAAAGCATAATTTTTTCTTGAATAAAATGTTTGTATTTGGGGGGCACTATACGGCCGAGGGGCTCCCAAAACGATTGCCCCGCCACTTCAAATCCGCATCGTTGTTACGCCGCTGTCTGTGTCTACGAATATTCATGATTGGTTTGCTTTTCGCCGCAAAGAATTCACCCCTGCTTTTTGAGTGGAACACGTCACCTTAATCATCACAGAAGCACCAAGCTTACTCATTATCAGTCACAGATGCTATTTTGAAAGCCTATTGTTGCACAGTCATACTTTGGAAACGATTAACAACACGCGAGGTTACGGGGAAATGTTTTATGACATCGCTCATGAAATAACGAATATTTGAAAGGAAATTGGCCTGGATAATAATGTATCGCATTATTAACTGAACGCCTCTTGCAGAAATAAGGTACGCATAGGCGATAGCACTATTCTCGCGCTTTCGGGACTGTGGGCCTCCGGTTAATTCATGAATACGCGGTTGGTTACGAAGCGCGGTGTGTGTGATGGCAGTCGGCGGTTTAGGGGCAGCTGCCCGCTGTGTATGTCGGTGGGGGAAAGGCGAAATAAGAGGGGAGTGTGAGTGAGATAGGGGAGGGGCCTCAGCGTAGAAGGGAAGGGGAGGTAGCCGGCCGGAGGGAATGGTGGAAGAGACAGGGAGAGTGAGGAAGGAAGGAGAGAGGGCGAGGGGTATGCGAGTGAGTAACGGAGGAGAGAAGAACCTCACAAACCAGAGCCACCACACAGTCAGTGAGAGTCCTGCCCGTGGAGTTAGCGTGGAAGTGTATTGGCGACGCGTTGCCAAGGTGGGCTGAAGATTTCGTTAGTTTTCCGCGCATAACAGAAGTGGATTCGACTCAATCAAGAGGGTAGGTGTGAGATCTAGCGTGTGCACACAAGTGTTTGGTTCTGTTTGACCCATTGAGAAACAAAGGGAGGGAGAACCGAGTGAAACGAAGGGGGTTTTTCTTCGTGTGTATTCCTCTCGAATCAGTGCCGCCTCATTTGGTGTCGTCTCTTCCTCTACTGGTCATCAGAGAGTTGAATTATTTCCCTTCCCTTCCGAAAGCCGGTGGGAGGAGGTGCTTGTTTACTTGATCTCCATAGTAACAGCGGCAGCATCCGCCATATTTGCCCGTGCTCCTTTTGTTTATGAAGGTTTTTTGAACGTGCCGCCGTGGTGGTCGTGTGTTGGTGGCGGTGATACTTGTATAATTTTATTTCACGGTGCTCGTTTCGGTGGTTTTTAAAGTGTGTTTATCGTGTGAGGAGACATGCCGGTCGAAGGTGACGCTTTGGCCTCGCGAGACGTGGACGAAGATGAGTTTCCCGTCCCGCCAACGGACGGAACTGGGTTTGAAGAAGAGGTTATGAAGAAAGTATCTGATCTCGGGACCATCACACAAGGATTGGCCCCAGTCGTCAACGGCAACGCGGACACGCTGCCGAGGGACGCCGGCAAACAGGTGGGCGGGACGAGACGGCGGTTTTTCCTCCTACTAGCATCTATGGCTTTTACCCTATGGTCGTCCTCTTCTTGTTTTTTGTCCAGTCTTTGTCGTGTGTTTTCACTTTTCTCGATTTCGCTCTCTCTCTCTTCACGTTTTGTGGGTCGGGGTATGGATAGACTTGGGGGGGGCGGGGTTGGAAGGAGGGGAGGCAAGTGGGGGCGTTTAGTTGAGGGGCAGTGCCTGCTTCGTCTCCCTCGCCACCCCCCGCCCCTCAACCTGCCTCCCACTATCTTTTTTACACTCTTTCCCTTTCCTCGCTCGGGTGCTTTCCTCGCGAGACATCCCTTCTTCGTAGGTCGGCTTGCGGCCGACCATATACCTACCGGCGGCTGAGGAGTTGGCGCTTTGCTCGCCGGTTCACGGCGTCTAGATGCTCATTGTGGGGGAACTAGGGCGGGATTGACCCCGGACACGTCGCGCCCGGCACAGTGACCTTGTCTGATGCAGATTTCTGCCTCGATTTTTTGCGCAAACAGCGAACATTCGAGGTCATGCGATAAAAAAAGCACCGGACGAAACGTTTTGTGGACATTTTCATCCCGTAAATGGTCAGATCCGGCGTTTTCATTGAATTTTTCATGAGATGATCGCAATGTCCCGTGGTTCTGAAGCATGGGGTACGTGGATTCACTCGTTAAAAGTTTCATTCCCAAGCGTAGCGGACTTGGCCGTGTTTTCATTCGATGCCGGGGACGAGATAAAAGTGTTACCTAGAAGACTACTGGTTCGTTTTGGCTTTCGATGGTGATAGCTGATTTGTTTATCGCGTGTGGCTTAGGCGTGTTATCATCAACCGTCTTTTGAGGAAGTGTATTTCCTCAGCGATCCGCGAACAGATGCTACAGTTGGCTTTTGAGTTTATAATCCGCTGGAAACCAGTTTTGAGAAACCATACCGGCGCCATACTTTCCTGAGCGTGAAGTTATACCAGTTATACGATATCAATTTGCATTCCAGAATGGTGACCTCAGATTCGCGCCCACCGTAGGTGGCGCCAAACTGAACCTCGCGAAACTTCGTTTGAGTTATGTAGATCGTTTTGCGTTCGTTTTCTTATTGACTTAAAGTATATTAATTTTTAACCGTTGTCTATTATTTCCCAGCCGATAAATAAATCGGCTTGGGTATTAATATTGACCATCAATGCCTGTAGAACCTTTTTCTATAGTTATTCTATTTATTTGCTCCCCTTGGTGGCTGCAGCACGATAAAATATATTTTAAAATTAACATTGGAATAGTTCATGGCCACTGCGCCGATCGTGAAAATTTTGACCTATCTTTTTGCGTGTGTTCTATTTCACCCTCCAGGCTGTGATTGGGGTATATATATCATTAAGCGGTATATCATATATGATTAAGCGGCAATCGTTCGATTAAATTAGCCAATGAATCTTTTCCCAACGCGATAAAGTAACAGTGCAGTATGCGTCATTATTACATCTTGCATAATCGCTTCTGCTTCAGGCAAAAATTCCTCGATGAGAAGTTCTTTCATGATGCTAGGGAGAATCCTATGAAGGATTCAAGTATGATCATCAATCGAAAGGTCAACAGTGGCAGGTAAACCTATATAGGATGGTGACATCATTCCTTCCTTGTGGACATACCGACCTGACTATACGTACACGCGGGAGGATAAAAAAAGCAAGATGATAAGAGTGATGTCATTTCGAAATTTTGTAATGCATATAAGACTATATCTCGGCGGACGTCAAAGTCTCTCGAGTGAAAGTGGTTATTCAACGTCTGACCGGGACCCCAGTTTAACGGCGTGATATTATCCATGTATGGGAAACGATCATCTTCATCGATTGCCTACTTTTTCGCAGAAGATATTTCAAAAATGTATTTGATGCTCCCATTTTCGTTGGGTGGCATTGTTTCGTTTCACTAGACAGCTTTCGCCTTCTGCGAGGATTCCACTGCGTATGAGTCGATCATTTAGAACGGAATATGAACTTTCAGTGTGTAATTCTTTCGTTTTTCACTTTCCATATCGGGTGAGTGCCTCCGTTTGCAGTTACTGTCGCGACATTGTTCGCGGTAATTTGAATTTCAAATTTTATGCATTCTTTTTTACTACTCCGTAATTTTACCCTGGGAAATACTACTGCTATTATGTTCTCTGGAGGGGCATATTTGAGCAGCCGTCTCATTAACGGGACTTCTCTTCATGCAATAATTAGAATACGATGTATGTTTTATCATTTGCACAGTTAAATGTGCGTGATTTTGTTCTGTTTGCACGTTTTGCGTTTCTTGCACTAAATAGGCAGCTTTTTAAACTTATTTACTGATCGTAAAAACTAAACCATATTTTAGTAGTTTTCCAGGGGAAGACTCACTAAGTATATGGGGGTGACGAATTCTATTTTATAGGGCTTGTAATTTTTCCTTGAAAGTAATGAGTCCTCAACGACCGATGAAGGCGGATTGGCCGTTGAAACATCCCAAATGTTTTGTGAGTGTGCCGTATTTTTTACCTTTTAAGTTCAGAGAGCAGGATGTGTTTCGATCTTATAGGGTTTGAAAGGGCGGATTTCTCTTGTCAGTTAACATGGAGGTAATACTACGATGAACTAACCTTTGTCGTGTTGGCAGCCAGAAATTCATTTCCACCCTCAGTGTGTAGATTGTGTTGAATTCCTCAAAAGTTTAGGCACGTACTGAGAAAGTTAATGC
This sequence comes from Pyrrhosoma nymphula, assembly GCA_963573305.1. Lineage (NCBI taxonomy): Eukaryota > Metazoa > Arthropoda > Insecta > Odonata > Coenagrionidae > Pyrrhosoma > Pyrrhosoma nymphula. The sequence continues at coordinate 100,958,093 of OY754333.1, read as the reverse complement.
AGATACAGTGCTAGACATTTGCAATGTGATGATTACTCAAAACTCCAATCAGAGCGAGGGGACTTATTTTTTATGATTTTCCTAGTTTCTCCACAAGGAACATTCCTGGCCGTGATGCTGCTAGAAATAATCTCCTATCGGTGTAATTTAATTGCATATTCACCCACCATGCGCGAAGAAACTTTCGAGTGCCAATGTGCGCTTCTGAGCTACCGTGGCTTATGAATTAATGAGTGAAAAATAAAATATTTTAGTTGTGTGATTCAAAACATGCGTCTATCTCCACACAATGCGCCGCAAATTGAAATATTTAATGCGTACCTTTATTCATGAGGATGACATCTTCATTAGTCTATGCGTTCTCTTCTGCGGGCCCTAAATTTATCATATTATACCGTAATGTCTGTTAGTGTAATGAACACTCTTTCTAATTAATTGTGGGTGAGCGTGCATAAGATGTGTGATCAGAATTCTATTTCGAACATTCCTTTACGGCTTACGCAGCTGATACCTTCGTCTTGTATTCTACGTGGGACTTAATAACTCCGATTTACTGGTGTTTATTTTACAGCAATGCCATCCGACAGATAGCGCGGTCGCGAATCAAGAGGTAATTTAAGGTATTTGTCCAAGACACGTGAATCATTCATCAATGCCGTTCGGCGAGACGAGTCGAGGTGCAAATAAGTGACGGCATGAATTCTGAAGGCCGATTGTCGAATTCTCGTTAGGAAACAGTGGTTGTGCGCACTTTTTCAGGAGGCCATACATATTTTGATTTTTTACTGCCAGTGGTGAGGCGACGATCCCTCATTGTCAAATCATGCCGGTCGACTTATTCTTGTGGTTACACATCTATCTACACCTACGTTAACATTTACCCGCGAGCCTCACATGCGTGTGTGGCTGGAGGTGATTGTAATTATTGTAAATGTTCTATACATGATTGAGCGAGAAAAATTAGTCCTATCATAAAATACATTAATATATGCAAACAGTTTTGATTGAGTGTACTATATTCTAACTAGTTCCTTTGACTTGCAAGAATATGAAACACCGCACAGAAACCAATCCAAAATAAATGTATGTTATTTGACGAATAACGGTTTTCGGCCTTTCTTCCGTGCAATGGTGTCCATTGTTGAAATTTTTGGAACATACTAGTATTCTTATGAAATCATTTTGAAGGAGTGCCACCTTCACGTCACGTCACAAACCATAGCATACTCGTTCAATTCTCACCTAGTCATGTTTCATTTAAATACGTAGCTGCTTTGCCGCGGTTTTGTTTTGGCCATGATTTTCGCGAGAGAATAAGGTTCATTGAAGCCTAAAATTAGTGTCTATCTCTCTTATTTTATCTAGGTTTTCGAATTTGCTTATTGATTGAGAGAGTTTAATCATCTCTTGGGTGATAAAATGTTACTCTGGACACCTGCACCTATCTAGAAGTCTTACTGTTGCCGACTTTCTTTGTGCTTGGGAGGGCTCTAATCCCAGTAGATACATCCAGTCATCCATGTACATCCAATGACATCGTCGCAATTGGTTTTTAAAAATTGCATTCCACTCGGGAATATTTGTAATTAGGCCTTAATTAGTTCAAATTCGTTCGTTAAAATTTTGACTTAAAAAAATGAATGATCTAATAAGATAAATCTGCCACAGTTGTAAAATATCTGGCCACAGGGACCCATGTGTGTCTGTCGTGCTTTGTAGATTTTCTGAAATTAAAAGCAGTTTTGCATTTAGCTTAGCTGCCGCGAGCATTCCATTCCTCCTAAATAATTAATTGAGAGTGCTGAATTCAGAAAAAGATGTCTTAGATGCTGATTCGGCAGTACTAAGGCGGTGTTCCTCCCCGCGGCCTTTATCATGAAACTGATGATACAGCGCCGTTTTTGCTGGCCTTCCTCCTCATGGTTTAACTTATTGTCTACGGAAGAAGGTTCTGAAGAGGTGTTTGGCTGTGCAATGAGTGATCATTGATGGGGTAAATGATCTGTTTATTGTCTTTTCCTAGGAAGGTAGTAACACAATGCCAAGGAATGACATATTCATGGAATGATGATTTTGTTACCTTTTGAAAGCTCATTCTCTTTTCCTTACATGTTTATTTAACACCGAGAGTGGAAATATTTCAAAGTAAAAATGAATTCTTTGTCATTAATGGTTTTTTTCTGGATTAAGTGCTGAAAATCACGGAGGTTGTGTTTGCATCGCGAATGACACGTTTCTCTGGTTGATGCAAAAGCTTTTTCTTTCGGAAATACTATTTTTCGCTAAACGAACGGTAAAAAAAGTTTCCGGAGAAATCCTTTGCCTTCGCAAAGAAAATTTGTTACTTAGAATCAGATTCCTTTCACCCGCATACATGTTACTTACATGCGTCAAAATGAATTATGAGGCACCGGAAAAATATTCATTTCTACAAGGCTCTCTTCCAGCATTGTTTATCTGGGTGTTTCATCTTCGATTTATGTAAGGTCATCGAGGCACTAGATGATTGGGCTACTCAAAATCATAAAAATCCTCATGAAAACCACTATAGGGTAAAAATGAGCTTTTCCGTTCTTCCTGTAATCAGTTCGTATCTCTAGCCAAGACCTTCTTGAAAGTGCTGAGTTACTGCTTTGACTTCAATTGCCTTCATGTGCTCATTCTTATTGCAATGTGAGAGGTGAACATATGAACGGAAATTTTGTTAATATAGTAATCTCACTTTGGCCCAGTTCAATAATGTCTAGTTACACGTTTTCTCGATATGAAAACCAACTTTAAGACATTCTTCCATCGATAACTCTCACGTTAACTAACGGACAGTCTGATGTGATATTTATTTAAAAGGCTTCGCTATTTTGCGGTCAACGTTAACCAGATATTATAAAACCGGGCTTAAGCGTCTTAAATTATGGAATCCAAGAATAGCATGTAATATAAGAAATTTTTTTTGCATCCGCAATGATAAAATTCAAATTGAAGGCTTTGAATGATGCTACAGCAATGAAGAAACTATCCAGATCTGAATGGGGAAAAGCTATGTTTAAAAAACACAAAAAGCAATGGATGAATTATTTCATTTGCTTTTAAAGACGTGCAAGCTTTACGAAAGCACTGTAATTGGCATTGCTTGAATATGGTTAACTCATTTAAGCCCGGTTGTAGTGTCTGGTTAATGTTAACATCACGACGACGTTGCCCTTTTGTTAAGTTGATGTATTGGCACAATGGATCTATCGGCCAAAGTGCACTGTCTAAGGGCCCAAGGTGAACTCCATTCAAAGAAACAATCTCAAGGGTGTGTTGCAGAGGGATAGTTTACACAAACATCCACTTCGTTATATTATACAAATGTTATAAGAACTACGAGTATTAATCTATTTTGAATCTAAGTATATGCGCAGAGATACAATAGTTATGCAGGGAGCATCTGTTAGTTCTAATTTTCGTATTAATCCTGAAGCATTGTTGAACATATCAACTAATTAGGTGGACTACCCGTCGAAAAACCTAATGACAGTCTTGCAACAGTGCAAATTGGTCTCTTATCGTTCTTGGAAGAAATGGCATTCATAGGGAGATAGGGAAAGTGGTCATCCGTTGCCTTCCTCAATTGTGCTTCTAACGCAAAACCTCCGCCCTAAAGGCCTCTCCACTACTCTTCGGGTCAGTCAACTTTGCAGCCGTCTCACTGAGCCTCATCCGCTTCGTGGACTACCTTTTGTCTGGCTGACTCCTCACCTGCGGTCTACTTGGCGTAGGTGAACCTAGTCGAAGAGCAGCCATCGTTCCTTCCCCAAATACAGTTCTAAGGGTTTAGCGGAATGCTAAGTCCCTTCCGCCACGCCGCGTGATAATATAAAATTTGTTCATGCAATTAAAAGTAATGTAACTTAGCCTGCTGTTGCTGAGCTGGATTCTAAAAGGTTTAAATAATTTGATGCAATCAGATTTGTGCAGGTGTAGATCAAAGAAGAACTCACATGCTTGGGAGATGAAAAAATTAAATTTCCGTGGAATAAATTCAAAAAGAAGTAATAGGATGGATGGAAGGCATTGATGGAAAGGATATTTTTATTCTTACGAGATAGGCTTGTATTGCGGAAATTGTAAGAATGCGAAGCCAAATAGCGATTGAGTGAAAGGTGATGGGGATTTAATGGTAGAAAAACAGAGTTTATGTATTGTTTTTTGGAACATACACATCTAATTTAATGAGTACAATTCAATCCATATAAATTTTCAAATATTTATACATAATTTTTTGGTATTTACAGTTTCTATACTTTCGTACTTTTTTGTGTCCTCAGTCCTTTATCTCCATGCATGAAACCAGTTGGCACCGCCCAGCGATTTAAATTTCACGCTTTTTATTTGTCATATTTATAATCATTCTCATCCATGAGCCGCTCTCTGAGGTCCTGTCACTCCTCTGTATTCTGCACTGAACCAGTTTCGGATCAGGTAGCTTTTTCGGATGAGGTACTTTTATTTTTTCGTCCGGCGCAATTTCATTTGCTCCCACCCTTCCCTCCGGGGACCCTCCCCGGGAGAGTTTCCGGTTCTTTTGTGGGAAGAGTGTGGATGGGGGACGAGTTTCTAATAAACGGCCGTAAATATTTTTAGCGGTTCCCATGTTATACGGGCCTCGCCTACCGGCTTTGGTTGATCACCGCGTCGAGCTAATGCCGCCTCATAGGCTCGCAGAGAATGCAAGTGGTACTGTGCGATATTGAAACTCACTATAGCATTATGATATAAATTTTTCATCGAAAAATACTCAATATATTGCATACCACGTAGCCAGGATTCGCATATTCAACTTGCAAGAACGTTCCAACAGCTTGTGTCCTCACGCGTGGACACAATATCGGACCGCGCTGTTCAATGTATCTCATTATATAGCATATAAGTTATCTCATTACGATGTAGTGAGATAGAGAGGTACCACAAATAGAGAGGTTAGAGGTACCACCTCAGGGGTGTGTGGCAGGGGGTGAGTAGTCACCAACATGCATTACACAAGCAAGCTTATATGCAAGCTTGCAAGCAACTAGAAAGGCTGCTGATGTAGAAGTAACTTCCATGTGTCAAGCCTCCTTAGGATGTAATGGGATGCACTACGGTTCGATATAAATCGCGTATAGCAGTCAGTGAATCCCAATATCGCACTCAGCAATACATGTCATATCGCATTGCGTTTCCCTTAATGTAATATTGGGTTCCATTGGATTAAATTGCATCTCGTCGAATTGCCTTGCGTATCGCATTAGATCGTTTTGCGATATATTGCGTAGAATGAAAGGTAAATTCCTTTAGGCGCGGCCTAGAGGCACGGGTAGATTTAAGTTTTTTTTTAAATATAAACTCAGCTCATTTTACTCACTCCTTGCAGTAAGGGTTAGTCGTATCAAAAATTGTTTCAAACAAAAGTTTTAGATAATATTAGAAGACCTACAATACTTTGAACGAATCTGATATTGTGACTACTAATGAAGTCATGATTTTTTTTGTCCGAAAACCCGTATTTTTTCCACCCCTTGAGGTAATGGTTTGTGTTATCAAAACATCTTTGAAACAAAATATTTGAAAGTAGTCTTAGGAAGTATAATACATTTAAACGACTGCAATATATTTAATATTATGGGAGTTGTTATTTATCAGTTTTTAAAAATACCTTCCCCATTTCAACCCCCTTGGTCCGATTTTCCCATTAACGAAGTTGACCGAGATTTTCCACCAAAATATTTTATGTATTAGTCTGGAAGTAATTTGTGTAAAATTACTGTAGTTATCGTATCTGTAAGAAAGTGAATATGAAAAACTAGAAATTTTCAGGAAATCGCACCATGGTAACGACTACAATAGGTAGTCTGTCTTAGAAATCTACCTAAAACCCAATGAGATACATCGGTGCATCGCAATATCGCACGGCCTTAACTTCCATGCTCCAGTACTTTACGTGGACCAAGTCACCCGAGATGCATCACCGCGGTGGGGTGAGGGGGATGGTCTCACCTCCCCGAGTGAGATGGTCCCGATCCCTCATTTTACCGAAGCTACCGTTTTGAACCTCTTTCTATTGTCACGAAGGGGCGTGTGAAGCCACATGGCATATCGGATAACGTTCCATCTCGGAAGACAAGGGTTGCTTACCTTTCCGATGTGGTGAGCAGCGAATGACACCGTGACAGGTATCGGTGGCCAAACTCAACTAGACTAACCACTCGTTTGGGTATCGATCGGTTGAATTCGTCAAGACGTTTCGTAATGGACATGTTGAGCGATAGCTTCACGGGTTGCGGGAAACGGTGACATAGAACGATTCATGGGCATCTACTAAGTACCCTGTGAGCCACTTCTAGGGTGTGCGGCACGGGAGTGAAGTTTCACCGAACGTTGACAAGTCGTGAGTGCGGGAATAACAGAAAGTGAGCTTTTTAGAGCAATGAAGTTATGGCAGTAAAGTTAGTCCATTCTGGGTCACAGACTCCTTCTGGAATCGTGAAATCGATAATTCGTACACAATCGTTTTTAACAACATTCCAGGTCCATTGGGTAGGTACCCACTAACTTCAGTGGTCGAGGCAATTGTAAAACCTTTTGGGAGAATAAAGAATTATATTAAACGATCCCAAACGTACTCAGTGGACCTGAATTTTGCTAAAATTAATAAAACAAGATTATTAAAAAAATATGATTCCAAATAGTTTCCATGGGATGAAAAGAATGGTTTGACCTAACTTTCAAGTTTCGCATTTTTTTACATTTTCTCAGGTGAAACGCTTTTAGTGGTGTTTCCTCAAAATCAACAATGTTTGTTGAGGGAAATGTATCCGGGGATTGTTCGATTTGATATAGTATATTGCTCCATCGAAGGAGGAAGACGATCGAGGTATCGAAAAACCTTGGCTTCCCACAATATGCGGGGCTTTGTCGAACTACAATCGCTCTGCCGTATTGTCTGCCTTTCCATCGGTTGCACTGAAAACTCAGCAGCCGTGAGTGTTTAGCGATCTCGCGATTACCCTGCTGCAACCCGCGACTCCAGCAATTTCCCCCGCGGCGAGACGTTGCATCACAGTGACGCAACTTCAGACTCTCATTTACCCAATTCAAGGCCGTGGAAATGCAGGGGCTCTCACTATCAGTGGTCGTTGACACTGCAGGCACCCAATGAATGTGTAGGTTTATCCATCAATGTCCAATCAAACTTCTTTTGTGTGCGCGTATCGTAGTTTCACGGCCACGACTCACAAATTATATAACAAAATAAAAAAATGTCTTGTATCCTGAAAACACCTTAAAACTTTCATATCGGAAAACCGTCAACCAGCTGTAGCTGAGAAGTCGTAAACAGATGTGTAAACGCGCAGTGACCTCACCTGCCTGCCTGTCTTCACTCCAAGTGTTGGTAATATAAGTCGCTTTTAAGAAATGTTATAAAATTAATAGCTTTTGATAGTCTAAGTTTAAAATAATTAAATGCATTACAAAAGGGAAACCTCAAAGGAGTGGCAGCTTGTAGATAGCTGCGGCAGTTACACCTCAAAGCCTTTGCTGACTAGCTGTTGGGAGATCTGGGTTCGAATCCCTTTCTAGTTAAATGATACATTCATATGGTGATTTTCCGCACACATGGTGTTATATGCAATACTTGCGCGTGAAAGCGTACCATGTGTCGTTTTTGCAATCCACATAGTGCTAAAAAGAAGCAAAAAGGATATATTTTATATGATAGTGAATCGTCGAAATTTGTCCTTTTACAATGTTCCAAAATCCTATTCATTCCCACAAGGAAGGAGAGACTCCTTTCCTGGTTTCTCTGTAAGCGAAGGCTCCGCGAAAATCACTAACGTGGACTCTATCTGGGATTCTTCTGAAGCATCATCCGTCTTTGAATGAGTGGCCTACGGTCAGCATCCTGAAGCAGTTGATCTCATGATCTTTTTCGCCACCGCTCGGCGGAAATATCCGGTGTATGCCAGCCAGAAAACGACTTTTTGTGGGTCATAATGTTATCATAAACATGGCACTCGTGACAGTTTGTGGTGCGATATTTTTCCACAATTATTTCAGAGCTTCGGTCATATTTCCCTCACATGAACAAGACATAAACTAGAAAACTATGCGTCGCCTTAAAAAACTGTCGGTTTTGCAAAATTTCGAGTATTCTCTTTAAATCGGTTTTGTCTCATTTAATTTCCCATTGATCATTACTTTAAGTTTGGTCCGAATAGTGATTCGCACAATCTTCCTTTTGTACCACTTTCAAGCATACACTTCGTATGAAATAGCTCACCGCACGGCAATGATTTCAATCTTTGCTCCTAAAGGAACAGGCTAAGAATATGGCGGAATGCTGGCAACAATCATTGCATCAAATTGAATTCATCTTGGCCTCTCTGCATTTATACTTTGCGGCTTAACATCATTATGGATCCTTTAGTATTAATTCAATCATAAATAAATTTTAAATCCTGGAAAGACCAAGAAAAATACATCGATTGGAGTGATATATTTATTGTGTGATACATTGATGCTCTCTTATGAACAACAGATGAGGCATCGGTAGATGTGTGTGCTTTGGAGCCAGCGATACCCCCTGCCACACACCCATGGTGTGGCTTAATGCATGGTACTGTGTGGATGTCGATATTTTGTGCTAGTAATCTGTGCAAGTCTGTCGTGTTCACTCGCTCCTGAGTGGCCATCGTATAATTTTATGGTTAGTTCTATGTAGCTTAATTTTCTCTCAATGGCGATGAAAATAACTAACGGCTGTAATGGTGGGCACATTGTGGCAAATCCAACTTCGTTCATGTTTTCGCGTGTTTTCCCCAGCTATATATTATTTAAAAAAAAGATTGTATAATAAAAAATGCCTGGTAAATCTTTATGTTGTACTATTCACACTGTGTAACGTTGGTAGAGGTTGTTAAAATAAAACGTGGAATATGATGAAGTATTTTCATCGTTGACAATGTCTCAATTCCACCAAGTTATTCCGCCGACTATCACCTTAAGGTTAAGGGCACCGGAAAGTAGGCCTGAGTTGTAAGTGCTCCAGCTGCTAATTGTAAGTTTTAATTTGTCAGTCTAACCTAATCCCTTTATTCAGAGGTATTAATACATAAATATTGCATTAATACTCGAAGTGGGATAAAAACTCAAGACTTTCGTTAAGGAAACGCTTTAACTTCCTTCGGTTGTAGAGTTTTATTCTTATTCTGGATTTTTTCTTCCGTTCATTTTCCTTAATAATTTTAACAAAGTTTTATGATGCATAAAATTCGTCGTCCTTTCAACGCTATCATTATCATTCGTTGTCTTTAATTTGACTATGCACAGGTTTTAGCACCCACCTTTCATTTAAGATTAACTCACCTACTTTTCCCCCTTTGATTTTTTCAAGCGAATGAAATTCTGTGTTGCTCAGTTAAATTTATTCTCTCTTTTTTCTTCTTGAGTGAGTCTTTTGATCGAGGGTGCGTGAGTGATCCCTTTTAGGCGTGAAAATCGGTGTTTTCCAATATTTAAAATATTTGTGAGTGTTCCGACGGTTCGTTTTTTTCACCTCGCTCCGAATGAAAGACCATGTTTTGGGCTGTTAGTATTACGTTCGCCAGCCTTGTGTTTATTTATGTGAAGCAAATTTCAACCCGCTGCTGACTGCTATCTTTTAATTGTAGAACAAAATATATTGTAGCCACATTTCCTCAACATTTACCCTACCAATTTATTTTGCGATGCCCATGAATTTAGCTCACCCCATTTATTTCCTGACGAAAAAGTATTTGGTAATCGTGAAATTAAATTCTTAATTTTTTCAATTTTGTAAAATGCATTACATTTGGTTGAATGATTTTAAAATCAATGATTTTCTCCATCAATGCCGGTGGACTTAACCCTCACTGTTTCCTGATATTCCTCTCCTGAACTTGTATTTTCCGCCGACGATGGGGATCAAAGGCATGTTTATGGCGGGGTGCCGCTAACTTTTCCATGCCTAATGGTCCATTCTTAGGACTTTAGGCAGCACCATGGAATACAGAAGATGAAGCCATACGGTAGTTTAGAGAACGATAATATTAATACCATTCAAATGCGCCATCGGCCATATTTAAAGGATATGGTACGAAGTAAATACGCTCAAAATAGAGGAATTACGATAAGAGTTTTCGCGTTTCCGTGATTATTAATCGAAACATGTCTACCAAAAGTTATTTATAATATAAACATAGCATGTATACAATGCTACTAGACAAATTTTGGCTCAGAGACTTGGTCACTGCGGAACGAGGACTTGCGTCGTCTGGAAGATTTTGAGATTTGGATGTGGAAAAGGATGGAATAAGTGAATTTGGCGGAGAGGAAACTAAAGAAAATATTGCAAGTGCTTGGGCAGCAAAAATGGATGGAGAACTTATTGAGGGTATGTAACAAAATGTTGAAAATGGTGTGGAGAAGAAAACTTTGGATAAGCGCATGAGAAACAGAGAGGAGAAGAAAAAGGAAACGGTGGAGAAAACTCTGTGATTTCAGGGAATTTATTGACCGGAATATCCAAGTACTCTCCTTTTAATTAACAGAATAACAATGATGACGGACAACTTTCGCGCGATATCCGTTTTAAGTGGGTAATTTTTTTACAAAATAAATTGGCTTAACTTTCGTGCACCAAGTCGCAGTCTTTTCTGATATTTTTATCAATGAAAAACGTTGAGCATGAAATTCGTTTTCTTCTTTTGTTGGACTCTCGGGTTCTCCTCCGCATTGGGGTGTATGTGTCTGATAGACTACAGGTCACTTCGGACCTGGACACGCCAGCAGGACGGCTGGTGAAACTGTCGTCGATCAGACATATCGCAACGCGTAGGGGAACCCGAAAGTCCCTCATGAGAAGACATCGAAGCCACACGGAAATCTGAGAAAGAAATGAAATTATATATCTTTCCTCAATCGTGGGGGTGAACTCCCCTCGGGTCTATGGAAGGAAGCTGTGAGGGAAGCACCTTGGTGTACGCTGAGATGTCTGTGAGGTCGAGGGAGATGATATCATGCAGTAGCATCATTATTCCGTATCTCGAAGAGCGAGTCGCTTCCTCGCACACCGTAATGCGTGGGTGGTTGGATAAGCACTCGTCCCGTTATTAATTTTTTCTTCCGTCATGCTCTCCGGGTGCTCTTGAAGGAATTAAACGAGGGACTTCTCCGCAAGTGGCTTTTCCTAATGGAAGTACCAACGCTTTCATGTTGGAGGGTGTGTCGGCGAGAATATATTTTTTCCGCTACCAACGGAGCGAGAGATGATTTTTATGCGATTTTACCGCTGGTAATGGGAATAATAACCTGTGACAGCAGCGTAATAAACCAGCATTTATCGCATCAAAGACTTTCAGAGTAATCGTTTGTGTGTGCTTATTTATTTTGCTGATTATTTAATTTAAAACATATCCCAAATGTAAGTTCAAGTGTTGCAATTACATGTTTTGTTGCACGTGTTTTGACTTTGGCTTTAGTAATTCATTTGATGTGTGTGCCTGCATCTGAGCGTTGGACAACTTTTTCGTATTCATTCCTGGTGCGGAATAAAATTCTTTGACGATAACTACTCCTAAAGACGAATACTAGAGACGAATAATTGGAGGAAATGAAAGGCCCTTGGCGTGATATTCACTCTCAGTTACAATGATTCATCAATGATCGCTTCGTAGTTTGGAACTTGTTTAGAATTATTATCGTTATCAATACACTACTAAGCTGGACGGCGTCAATGACTTTAAGTTCCCTCTTTGTGCTATAAACCCTCAAAAGCCTTCCCCAAGGTACCTTATCCCTTTCAGCCGGTTTTTGTAGTCATGCCATCCTAGAATATAACTCAAAAGCCACTCGGGTTCATGTTTGATTGCTCTAGATCCTTAGATGGACATCAAGTGCGTACGCGCCTTTTGAAAACAAGCTATAATTTGATGTGGTATTTATTTTTTTGTATCATATGCAATAATATTGTGTTATTAAGCTACTGTGACCTTACTATTTCTCGGTGTATGTAGAGTTACTTCAGGTTAAGCAGTACATCAGTTTTGGTCCGCACATGCTAGCCTCAAAAGACCTAGTAAAGATTGGTAATTTATTACATTTCAAGTTATTTTCCATGAGCAATAGGATATTAAGATGGTGACTATCATTCCGTTCGGTCTATTGCGTTGCCAACACAATGGGAAATTTCTCATACCTAATTTCTTAACGTAGCAGCGTAAATATATCACGTTAGTTCACCGACATTTTTATTTCATGCCGTAACATTCGGCGTGACTGGTATTACGAAGGAGCGCGTCATTACTTCGACCGGAAGGCAAACCGGTGTGTCACGTGAGTGCTCCGAAGGAATTCAGATGCGACCCCAGTGACACTGGAGAAATAATCGGTTGTTGTGGCGGGCGGTAGATTACGCGGGAGCGCTATTTTTAGAGCACATGCTGCCAGCACCGCGATGATGTCATTTGTGAGCGCGGTCAGATTGGCGAGGGATTGGATGGATATACAAATATTTTGCGTGACTCCGGAGGAAACGCTAACGCAGCATATTCGTATCACGACCGTCTCCGCCACCTACTGGGAAGAAAAAAATAGCAAGAAGGGAACGTAAATTCTCGCAGCTGCCTCGTCTCGTTTCGTTATCAGCTCTCTCTCCCACTCGGAAAATCTTTCAGGTTTACCTCTTTCTTTGCAAGGCTCCACCCATTCTCACCCCCTAATACTTCCGGCACTTCCACTAGGGATGGGTGGTGAATAAAATATACCCATATCGGGAAAATTTGTGAAACATTCCAGTTTTCCGATGGATATATTTGAATAATATACCGATATATTGATATGTTTTTGGATATTGTTATAGCATTTCGAATTGCGCTGCCGCCTTACTAAGCCATGTTTAAATGAAAGAATGCAGGTATGTACGAGGTGTTCTTATAGAATAAATTTTAACTGGAAGTGGTGTATTTTTATTCATTTACCTCAGCCCCTTTATACGCTCTTATATAATTTTAGTTATAAATGCTAATTTTGAAAATATGACCTGATGGAAAAAACATCAGGCACTGACGGTAAGAAAAGAACACCGATTACACCGGTATTATTATTTGATTTTATACCGGTTTAGGTGGGTTCTTTTGATGAATCAATGCAATTCAATCAATTCTGTTTCCCTTTCTGGGGCTGGACTACTTGCTTACGGAATCCCTCTTTTCCGTTAAGTACCTATACTTCCTCTCTTTTTGACATCCAAAATACCTGTCCTTCTCTTCCCTCTTTCCTCAGCCATCTTTCTTGCAAAATAACCTTTCGTATTCCATTTCCCTTTACTAATTCCTACACTCGCGTAATTACCTCCTCTTATCCAAAAGCAAATCTCCTTTCTCACTTATTTTGCTTAAAATTGCTTCGTTTGTCTTCCTTTCTTTCCATCGCGCTGTCCACACCAGCATCTCGAACGCCTCCTATCTCTTCTCATCCTCTTTCCATATGGTCCAAGTTTTGCTTCCATACAGCTGTACGCTCCACACGAGGCTCCTCGATAACCTTTTCTTAATAAGTATTTACTTAAAGTTCCTATCATGAGCTTGTATTAAGAAATGTCTCTTTGGCTACGCAATTCTCCCTCTAATATCCTTCAATACTACGTCCATGTTCATCTCGAGCCCCCCATGTATGAGGCAAAACTTAACTCATCATTTGGACCAAGAAATATTACTTCAATTGGACTATGTTAAGATTCTGTTAGCGACTAGATTCAGATAAGGACTAACATAATTCTGTCTGATCATAGATTGCATTATTTCTACCGCAATCACCCAGTGATAGGTGATGTATATCATAGCAACTATTTATGATCCACTTGGCTTGATCAATCCAGCAGTCATTCCCTATAAAATTCAGCTTTTGTTGTGGAAAGGAATTAGTTTGGGAGAAAAACTTCCACCTCAATTGTCTAATTGCTGGATTAGGCCGTATGAACTATTTCTAGAATCAACTAAAATAAATATTGAAAAACGAGTCTCGGCTACCGGGAAGAAAAGGTCACTCAGCTGCTGCTGCTGCTGCCTCGTCCTGTATCTTTATCACTTAGCTCTCCCCTCTATAGCTTTTCAGGTTCACCTCTGTCTTCGCACGGTTATCGCCCTCTCGCCCCCTAATTCTTCCGACACCCTTGTTCTTCCCTACCCCACGTGGCGGCGCGCGCCAATCTCGAGACGCCTCTTTTGCCGATAAGGTCGAAGGCGGTTCTCGTTTCCATGGCGACCCCCCATCCACTCATAACTACTGTTGTGTCTTCATCCTCATATCTCCCCTTGCGAACTGAGGCCCAAGGTATCAAGCTGCTATGACTACCGCGTTGGAAACTGCAAGTTCGAATCTTTCTCGATGTTTCACTCGCTTACACTACGCATGTAAAATGTATAGTACGCAATTTAGCAGGAGACTGAAAATGGCATGTTTTTTCAGGAATTTTCGATTGTATACTCCGATGTAAACGTAGTTGACACAATTTATTAGGCGTCCAATTGACACTTGAACAGGATAGCTTAGACTGGAACATTCAATTGGCATGTACTAAAAACATGTTAATTCTTGACTTGATGATGACGAAAATATCACAATGGAGGTACTATTTCGTCTCGTAACGTTTGAAAAAAATTGAATTTTTATTTATAATGTTATCAGGGTATTATTCTTTTTTCTTACAGCAGTGATGACTTGTGGATGCCGATTAAAATATCGATGAGTGATAACCAATGAAATATTTACACTATGAGCAACAGGAGAGAGGGAATATGAGTATGACGAATGAGTTTCGCGCCAAACAGAGAGCTCCGACGGTCCAGCGACCCTGCGAAGAGGATACGATAAGAGTGATAGCGAGGCATATGGGAAGTTTCGTGTTAAAAGCCTTTTCTGGGGTTTTTTATACTGCACGAAAGTGGTGGAACGCACTATAGTTTCCCTGTGCTTTACCCTTAACTATATATCCTCTTCTAAATGTTATATTTGTGTGGCCTAGGAATCGCAGGATTTCTCGTACGCAGTACGAAGTATATTGCATTAAGGCCGTTTTACACGATGAAAGATTTTGTACAAACGAATGTACGTGAGATTGTACGTTTGTCTCAACGAAATTAGAACAGGTTCTATTTCCCGTGCTGCCATTGAGATATTCGCACAAGGGTTCATACAATTTGCCGCTTTACACGATACATTTTGCCTCATGCAAGAGTTCACGGAAGAGTTTGTACAAACAAATGTACCATGTAAAACGGCCTTTAAAGAGACTAGAGCCATGATCCAATCCACGTTAAGGTGTACTACCTGTACTCAATTTTCCCCAAATTTTGGAAGTGACGTTACAATCCCAGACTTTGGATCAAATTCACGACCGCGAAGGGGCTAATGTGAGAAAAGATTTACTAGCCGACCGTAAGAGTTGTAGGTACTAGTTTATCTACATCTATGAAGTACCGTGCAAGCCACCACTAGGGTGTGTGCCACGGGATGATTCCACACCAGGCATGCAGCACTTGTCCCAGCACAAATCAGAACCTCGCACGTTCCCCCGGCCACTAGGCGCAGGCCAAAAAGCAGTCCAACCAGAAACTGGGAGAGTGATACGTAAATGAACATGCAAACTTGCAGAACAATGCTGTAGACATATCTAGTGGTTAATATTACTAATACTGTTAATTTATGAATGCTACGAGATGCTACTTCATGCAGAGAACAAAATAAAATAAAACATCATCCGACATATTACGTCGTGATGTATTCCGTAAGCTTCCAACTTAACGAGTAACTTCGAATGAGGGACTTCATCGAAATCTTTTTTGAAATCTAGAAATATGCGTCTACCTGGACAAGTTTTTCTCCCGAGGAAAGAATGTCGTGAAGAAAGAGGGCCAACTGAGTTTCGCAAGACCTGCCTTTCCGGAATCCGTGCTGATTTTGCGTTAACTATAAGATTAGTTTTGACTACCCAAATACCCCATGATCGAAATGACAATTATATGTTCCAATATCTTGCACGAGATAGACGTAAGGGAAATCAGTCTCTAGTTACTGGGCTCTTCCTTATCACATCTCTTAAATACTGGTGTAACCAAAGGGGAGACAGAGGCATAAGCCCAATGCGTATAGGTTTCTGTACATCAGCGCCACGACCCCGGCATCGATACGGGGTTGTTCGTCTGCCGCGAGGTTTAAATCGTGGTACTAGCGCGGGGTTTGAATCGCTAGTTCAGGATTATCCGTATTCAATGGATTATAAACCAATATTTGAAATTATGCCTTGAAAAATGCAAGTTTAATGAGTACTGCAAGAAAATGAAAAAAAATGTTATTCACTCGTATTAACTTCATGATATTCCCGATTGCACAATAAATAACCTTGGGAAACTTTTATGAAACAGGAAAGGTTGAGGTCAGGTTATTATGAGAATACATGGCACAATAAAACACCGATTACCATATTCACTATAAATTTATTGATTCAAAATAGAATCAAATTACCAGAAGTCAACGGTGGCCCATTCTTAAAAATTGAACATAGTCATTCAAAACACAGAGTAGGTTGGAATTACCAATGTTATTTGGAAAAATTACAGTCACCCATTATTACATCCATCCAATCAAAAAAGTCCAAGTGATGGTGAGGTTAACTGAATATGTCATGACAACGTGATACATCTACATTATATTATCGTGGTGTCTGTATAGCAAGGGTCGTGAACTTCGTGAATGATCGTAAGGGTAAATTTGAATGCAGATGTAAATTGTTGAAGCTTTTTAGGGTTTAAAACTGTTTTAATGTTCCTGCATGACCAAATATACTGCTATTGCCCAGTAAAGTGTCAGTTATTAGCATTTTCACTGGGGATGATAATGTGACGTCTGCCGTCCCTCATTTGCTTGACGTATAAATCATTTGAATGTTTTGACGCTTTTCGACGACGATATTTCTACTTGCCAAAAATGCTAGTTGTCCGTTCGACTTCGCAAGTATGTCCCAGACTCGTACTGAATGTAGCCTATGGTGTATACCGAGGTGGTATACTTGGATTAGAAAACGGTGTAGGATTCATTAAGCGAATGGTTGGAAGGCCCTCGGATGAAAAAGTGAAAGAGAAAGGTTACTTCGCTAACATTAGGCCGCATCTTGAGTACCTACTCCACGAGCATTTTAGACTGTCAATAATTAGAAAGATGTGATGATCAAAATAAAAGTGCGAAGAAAACCCGCACGCTTCGCTAAAATATGCGACGAGTGTACCGACAGTGAAACAGCTAGTGGGACTAAATTGAGAGTCGCTAGAGACTCAGAGGCTACAGGCTAGGCTAAGATTGCTTAAAACATTCTCATTACTCGAGTTCCAGGATGACGTGGATGGTATTATTTTAAACTCAATGTATAAAGCGTTCCTGATTTAGCTAACCGTATGGGTCTTATGGAAAACACCGTTGCTAAACTTACGCTACGCGTGGTCACCTCCCGGTCTCGTGGGCAGCCATTTCGAACACTACGCTAAATTTTAGTGTGTTACTTCAGGGAATAATATTTGCATATTGGAAGACTCCTAGGTGTGTAGTTGGTATGCTCCATATCACTATGTTCACTTCCTGCTGCCATTGGCAACATCGGACCTCCAGCATTATGGAGATTTACACAGGAAACGAATGTCGATGAGAGCACATTCTGTAAACCAAATCTGGAAAGCCTTATACATCTTTGTAACTGACAGAAGCTTTTAAATGTCAATGTATTTACTCCTACCGCAAGAGGAGTCTTCTAACAACTAAATTCAAAGGCCTAAAAGTAAGGAAGCACTTGATTAGACTTATACTTGGTGCATTCAATTGAAAGGCAGTGAAGCCTGGAAAATAACAACTGCTGAGCAAAATACATGTATTGGAAATCTGGTGTTATCGAAGAATGATGAATATCAAATGAACGGAGAGAATCACCAACGAAGAAGTCCTAAGAAGAGTTGGTGGGAGAGAAGTATAATAAAAACACTGAGAAGAAAAAGTGGCAAACTTATTGCACACATTTGCGACACAAAAGTCTACTGAAACAATAATGGAAGGAGAAATAAATGGGAAAAAATTGCATAGGGATGACTAAGAATGGAATTAATCAGGCAAATTCTGAAAGACGTCAAGTTAGGAATTACCAATGTAGGAACAACGCGGTTGGCAGAGAGGAGAGCTGCGGCAGACCAGCCTTCGGGTTGATGACTGCGGATGACATTGCTCCATGCTTCTTACAAATGGCTACGATTTGAAAATAAAATTCGTATATATGGTATCATGTATAGGGTAAGATCTCGCTCAAACTACCCAATTGAAGTGAGTGCATGGATGTGTGTGGGAGATGCGGCGTCCTTTTGAGATCCGCGAACGGTCTTCCTCGATTTTTAACGCCTCGATTATTAACGCGAGAGCCATCAGAGTCATCATCTGAATAACACCTTGACCGCCTCTTCCCGTGGTCGGAATATGGGAGCAGGAGTGTGGGAGAGTCACGGAGGGAGAGGTCCATAATAATGCGCCGCCTTTAGTGTTGTTTAGGTTCTCGAATCAAAGATCTCGTCATCCATACGCCCACGGGCTGTGGAGTTAGTGCGTGTTCGTGTCGGATGGTGTGGAGAACACGTGTCTTTCTTGATTCGTAATTAACATGGGAAAAGAGATTTGAAACATCTGCGCGGCTTTCTTAAAAGAGTGACGTGGTTTCGTCAATCAAATTTTGGGATCGGATTTTCCCGACGAAATGAGTAATTAGTGGCATCCACTTAAGCGAAACTTCATCATGGGAATGTGCTCCGAGCGTTTTGAGAACTAGCGCAGAGAGTTTTTATTTTATGAATTGAATTAAATCTGAGAGAAGCTGCTCTAATCTTTTAAAATTTTGATTGAGAGTATGAATACTGGCGAGTCTTGAGGTGTTGTTGATTTTTCGTGCACCACATTTAGAATCAAGAATTCTGCTAGCAAATAATGCTTTGTACCGCATATTGCTTGATGGATTCTACCTTTTGGAGACCAAATTGAGAGGGCAAATATACAGTTTTAATAATTAATAAGAGAAATCCTCTACCCCGCCTTTAGGCCACGGTCACAAAAATTGAAAACGGTGACAATTGCACGCTAATCTATCATGTTCTGAACTGGTGCTTGTCTTTTATTTTGAATGACCAAGTCACCCCAGGGTAAAATGTTTGATTTGTGAATGGAATACTTTCTGTGAACAGCTATTTTTCTCTTAAATAATGTTGACAAGGAGCATAATAAATTTAAAGTCTAGAATTGAAGGGATGGGCGAAAATAAGTCGTCTAAAAATTAGAAATTTGACCCAACCCGCCGAAAGAATTAATGGTAATAGTCATCTTCGTTTTGAACTGCAGAATCCTTTGTTACAACTAACTAATTTGCATTTATAAATGCTCGTGCCTTGGATGGGGAAAATCTACTCACGCACGACTCACACCCGCTGCCCTTGGCTTAGCCGCGAGGATTTAACCTGCCGCCTCGGAGATGAGAAAAAAAATCGACCCTGCCAGGATTCGAACCTGGAATCTTCTGATCCGTAGTCAGACGCGTTATCCATTGCGCCACAGGGCCTTGTGGTTCTTAGGAATACCTTAAGAAGTACTTTCATAGTTCCCTAGATTTTAATTTTCATTTCTTCTGATTTTCCCTTGTCTCCATTTCCCTACTTGCATACCAACCTACTTAAGTAATTACACTTTGATGAACCTTGAGCGCGAACACCGTTCTTCATAACCCATGCGCTCGTGTTATCGTATCTTTTCAATATGTCCGTTGCTTTAAATCACTAGTTTTAATTGATGGAGTGCATTCTTATGATAGTAACTGCGAGTATTCCCCCTTTCGAGTTTTTTTGCGTTTTGGAAAACGACAACGAAAAAGAAGAAACCATGATCCCACCCTTAAACCTCCATAACTTGCGGCACTGTGACGGCTTGCGAGTTCGTAAAAATTAGATTGCAATGAATACTTTCGTATCGTTTCCTGATAACCTTGGCGAGTTCCTGTCGACGGTGAAAACCTTCCGGCAGCGAAACTAGGCCAATGGAATTTTGCATCGCTGTTTTATGCTACACGAGCCTTTTAATATTCTTTTAGATTAGATTAGATTGTTTTTGGGGGGGCCTTCGTCAGGAGCCCGGGCACTTAGACCTTTCTTGGTCCATTGTGCCAACCCCATGCCTGTCTGCCACTTGCAGACAGGGGACAAGAGCACCTCGGTAGAGGTATGGAGGATTGGCCTCCCCCTGCCTCACCCCAGTACCAGGTATAGAGGATGTCCTCCCTCCAACCGGCCCGGTATGGCCTGGCCTGGCCTCTCAGGCCTGCCGGTATAGGTATGGAGGGAGTATCATCTCTCCATCCACGCCTGGTTGAGGCATGGAGGAGGGTCACCCATCCAACCACCGTCCGAGCCCAACGTTGCTTAACTTCGGTGTTCTGATGGGAACCGGTGTTTCAACGTGGCTAGGCCCTTGCCCCTTAATATTCTTTTACTTCCACTTCTACGGGTTTTCCGTATTGAATCATTCAGCATTTAACGTGTCACATTCGAGGCACGTGCCCTGGATTACCTCCTGAATTATGAAATTTCATTTATCCTCGAATACAATATGACTCATCTTCACGGACAGAGTCGGAGACTTGACCTGCGGGTTATTAGACTTATTAGAATGAAATGATTGAAAATATTTTCATTCTGGGTACTTGCCTACTTGAGGAACCTTAGCTAAATGACAACCCTTCTATGTTAGAGAGTTGGGATTAGAAATTTAAATCCAGAATCGATTTTCGATTAATCGACTTTCGATTTTGGTTTTAAAAATCGATTTTCTAAAAATTCAATTTTTTGCCCAAAATAATCGAAAAATCGAAATCGATATTTATTCATATTAAAGTAATTGTCTGCTGAAATACGGATGTGTTGTCGTAACAAAATGCAAAATATGGGTTAATGGAAGCACTAGGGATGAGAACTGAATACAGTTAAATTTATTAATACAATATATTATTTTAAAGATATTTATAAGATATGCAGGAAAGTAATAATCCATAACAGATACTTATATAAACACATAGGTTATATTATAAGCAAATTACATATAGTTTAGTAGCAATAAGAATTGTATATTGAAAAGTGGGCATACCACAAAATGAAAAACAGAATTTTATTTATATCTTGTTTGCAAAGCCGTGGAACCTGTGTTCCTCAGGGATGGACCTTAAAAAAACTGACATATTTAAATGTTTTCCGGATAATCGATTTCGCACCTGAGTTGCAATTAACCCGGAGTGAGAAAATAGTCGCTCACACGGCACGGTAGAGGCAACTATATAGGTAAAATCCTGCTGGCTAGTTTGTATACGTGGGGATATTCTCCCTTAATGTCCTTCTAGGATAGTAGTGGATTAGAGTTGTACTTGCGGTCGACTGGAGGGCGGTTTACGAACTGGCGCAGCTCGATTGACAAAATTCAAACGCGGTAGCAAGCTAAAAATCAAAAATCGATCGGCTAGAATCGATTTTGATCGGTTTCTCAAGGCGGCTTTACACATGGAAGTTACTTCCATGACAGTAGCCTTGCAAGTCGCTTGTAAGTGGTACTTCGATGTGTAAGCACGTACTTCCATGGCAGTAGGGGTCGATAGCGGAACTAATCGACCGTGGTTCGAACTTGCAAGGAAAATAGACTGGCTTCTATTTTTCCTGCAAGTAGCATTTCGATTCAGCGATAGTATTGCAAAACTTCCGGAGAAATTCTCTGCCTGGTTTATATATTAAATTAGTAATTTATTAAAAGCTGTGTTGATGTTACCTTCCAAAAATGTCTTTCAACTGGTTTCAATTAAAAATTAGCTTGATACTCTTCTTAACTCAGTTTGAAACAGGATTCATTACACAATACGACGGAACTATTTCGCAAGCGCGTAGGCTCACTTTTGAACGTCCACAGACTTGTGATTCGCCGTTGTTTACTTTCTGATGTGAAAATTGTTTGGCTTTGTTTCCCGATAAATCAAGTTAGTAACCAGAAGTATTTACTGAAATATCAATTTAAAACAGTTGTTTTAAGTAATGCGGGTGATGTGAGTGACAAATTGGTTTGTTTTTGCTCTAGTGTCGTTATTTTCCATGTGCAATTTATGCGCAATCCTTTGTGTATAATCTCGTCGTCCATTTAACATACGCAAAGTTTTCTTGGAGGTATTCCACTAATTAAGATAGCCAGATTAATTACCAACTAAGTGGTTTCGCCGAGAGATACGTGTGTCATCACTCTTATGGAATTCATAATTTGGCTGTGATAAAAAGACTGAGAGTGTTTTGTGAAAGTATAGAGCTATTCCCCTGTCAGTGGATTTTATTAGTAGTTTTCCAATGTGTGTGCATACCTATGTTTCATTGTACACAATAATTGATCTATTAAAAGTGTATCAATGAACCTGAATTTTTTCATTATGACGGAAGGCATTCTTCATGTGATTGAATGTAAATAGGTTAACCCTGTCTTTGCTTCCTGCCCTCCAAGTTTGGCTGGATCTACAAATATGAATGCGGGGACGTTATATGGATAATATTTTTTTCTGGCATAGAATGTTCATCGAATCTTGTATGTATATTGTGGGAGTTATATTTCATAGATGGCAAGTTAATTTCTATCGATGGACGAAGGGAGTGCTAACTCATTAGGCAGCAAGTAAGTCTGTAGTGAATGCATTCACTGCAATGTCGTGGCAAGAAAGTGTAATATCAGAGTATTTGTACATCATAATTAGTTATATTGCAAATTCATTGTAATGGAATACATTTAATGTGGTGGGTAAATGGTCACAATTTTTCGATAAGCATGTTTTGAGTGTATGATGGATATATTTCGAAAAAATAAGCTGGGCATATTTTGAGTATAATATAGTATATTCGTAGTATCCAAAAGAGCTACGGCTAAAATAGCTCGTCTTCTTCTTTGCATTTGGAGTTGGTACGCCATATTCGTTGTTTTGAATTTACCTCCTCTCGCCTCCTTAGTACCACTATTCATTTATTTGCGGGTAAACCGGAAGTAATGTGTAAGCAGAGCTATGTCATGCAAGTAGCGATATAAATCGATACTTCGCTGCACTCGCTACTTCCATAGAAGTCAACTTCCATGTGTAAAGCCGCCTTTAAAACAAAAAGTCGACTTCGATTAAATCGAAAATCGGAGATTGATAATCGATATTCGATAAAAATCGAAATCGATTTTCCAATCCCTACTAGAGAGCCTCTCATGCTTCACGTGAGAAGAGAATTGATCACTATTTGTAACTAATAATTATGTTTAATAAGTGCCAAAGTATTCGGTAACTAATAATTTTGGCCTTTCTTTTTGATTTGCCAGCTTTTGATTTGGCATGTTTTTAACTTAGCTTTACAATTAGCCAACTAGGGTTTTAAAATAAAAATAATTGACTAAAGAAGATGTTCCTTAGGAATATGAAATCTCTTTGAACTCTGCCAAAATATCTTCTTCTTCTTTCTCGAATCCCCTTCAGCTGTTAGGCGTCGGGGTCCCTCAGCCACTTTCCAAATTCTTTCCTGTTTTGAGCGAGACGCTTCACCTCATTCAGGCTCTTTCCGCGCCTGACTACCTATCTCTCCACATATTCTTCCCATTCCATCCTTGGTCGTCCTCTTCCTCGCCTTCCCTTTGATCTTGCCTCCATCACCTCTCTTGGCTTCCTTTCCTCATTCATCCTAACCACATGTCCATACCATCTTAAAGTTTTTCTTTCCATCGACTCCACTATCGGGTCTTGCTGGAATTGGGCTCTGATTGTGGTGTTTCTCACTCGATCTCTTTTAGTGCGTCCTGCTGCTCGTCTTAGATACCTCATTTCGCAGCTTTGGAATCTGCTCCTATGTTTATCTAATAGGGTTAAGCTCTCTGTTCCGTGTACCAATACTGGCTGGAAAATGGTTTTATATACACTCATCTTTGTCTTTTCTGATATTTCCCTCTTTCCCACAGTTGATTTGCTAAGCTGATAATACACCTAGTTTGCTTCGTGGATTCTGTGGCTTACTTCGGAGTCTGGCCTTCCATCACTAGTAATTTGTGTCCCCAGGTATTTGAACTTGTCAACCTGTTCTAGTCGCCAAAATATCACAGCCATTTATTTAAAACGCGAAATGAGCCTTAATTTACACGACGGGGAGGAAATCAAGTTTCCCTTAGAGTTGTAATATTCTTTTACGGGTTTTTATTTTGGCCCTCGCACTTTTGGTCAAAATTTGATTTATCGCCTGGCCAAGTTTACAAATTAATTAGCGTAAATTCTTCTCAGATTTTCACCGAGTTAAATTGTTAAAACAACTAGGTGACTTCTGATTGGTCGGAGGGTGAAAGTTGAAATTTACGCCTACGGAAAGGATAGAATTCGTTCCATTATTCCGAATTATCTTTAAATACATATGGCTTTTTATGACATCAGATTCCCAACATTTGCCTCACGCCTGCCTCCAATTTCAATTTAATTTCAAGAACTTCATCTGGTATTTCCCTCTGGAGTCTTTTACTTCCTATCTCTTGCGTATGAACAATGGTTGTCTGGAAGGGATTAAGTTGGCAAAAGTAATTACAACAAGGTGATTTTTAAATGGAGTGAGTGCGAATCATTTTCTTAGTCTCTTAAAACTTTCCGGTGGAGAGCAGCTAGTAAGTATCTGGATCTCTCAGAGGAAGACAGCGTAAAACCGAATTAGGGTGAATGAATTCGCATTATGCAATCGTAGATTATGACGACGGGTGTTGAAATTTTCCGCTGCCTACTTGGGGAAATGGGCAGTTCATTTTAAGATAGCGATCGAATTCAGGATATTTCTCTCTTTCGTGTTGTGCTATGGGCTTAAAGGCTATGCAATAAGCCACGGTTTAATGTTCCCTGGAGGAATGTGACTGGAATTTTCCACGTCGCATTCGCACATATTGTGAACGAGTTGAATGTGTTAAAAATTCTCTAATTTTCCTCCCTTTCTGTGCTCGAGTAGATTTCATAGTCATTGCAGCTTAAATTCTCCGGAAAGAACAATGGTGGAGACAAGAGTGAAACAGGCTGTGGTGCTAGCTCTGGTAATCACTGTCCTTCACCTCGAGTGATATCAAGTACAGTTATGAGCACGAGCTTCTGTTTACAACATTGTGAGTCTTCTATCGACCATCCTTATTTGGAATAGCTATTCCGTGAATAAGACCGAAAGTCAATAGGTACTGTATTGTTGAACTAAAATTTTGGATTTCTTATCTCCTGTTTGTGAACTTTAGACGTCCATGGTATCCATTGTACGAACACGTTAGGACTTCATGAGTGTATTCCTAATGTCTTTACGTCCTAGCTTGGGCAAGCTTGCCCCACAATAAATTAAAGCTGCGTCACCAAGAAGTTGTTATTTATCGTATTAAAAACGTACCAAATTTCAGGAATTATTTACATTCCTCTTGCAAGGCATGAATAAGCAGGAAGAGCACCGTGTGTCAAACAGTGGTTGTTATCATTGCTTTGCTTGCTTTGCCAAACCCTCGATTTGCAGTTTACGTTTTTATTGGTGTACATTGGAGTTAATCCAGTTTATTTTCTCATCAAAGAAATTTATCGTATACCTTTGCGTTCACTGGATCCAAGAGAGAAATACACTCCTAACGGACGGCTGTACTTTATTTGTTGACATAGTGATTTCCGCGTTGCATTTCAAAGCCTGTTATTAGTAGCATAAGTTTGCTTTTGTCTTGAATTAATTAATAAATTTGAATGAACCGTGCAATAATGAAAATTATTGCAAATCTGACTTCTGTTCTTCCCCAACTGCATCCTTTATGGAAGACTGAATATAAAAAATTTTCTTTCTGGATATTTAGGATATTCTGTGGTTCCTGCTGTCTTCGTCATTTTTTGGACCACTCAATGGATATATCTCTATGTTTTGGCCTCGTGACATAATTAGGTCCTCTTTGTGACGTATTTTTTCCTACGCCAAATCGATATTTAATTTGCTATTTCTACGAAAGAGTCCTTGTTTAGCTCTATTTTCTATCGTGATAACAGGTAAATTCCCTATTTTCTATTTAATAATGAAGTTAATTAAAATTCCCAATGAAAATAAAAAAATAGATACCTTGATGAGAAAACCACCTTTGTTATTTCCACAAAATCTTTTTACTCTGGCTATGCCACAGTGCGGTGAAACGCACTTCGTACCTGCGTAATAAAGTTTTGTGGAAATAACAAAGGTGGTTTTCTCATCATGGATATCCACAAATTCCACAAGGTCAGGCCTGATATCATCAGTTTTATTAATAGATACCTTCTTAAAATGTGCTGGATCAGGAATTTTAACTGATGATGAAACTTAGGGTCTCGCTTTTTTTATATTTTTTAAACTTTTTTGCGCACCTTTGTCTAGTAAAAAAAAATCGTGTTTTCAGCCAATAATACCTATAAAGAAAATCATGCTTATTTATATTTACCTGTGAGTTATCTCTGTTTTTAACGGATGTTGATTGGATAGACGAAACACGCGTCGCTAATTTTCGGATGATTAACTCGTGTTTAAGGGGAAACGTTTAGAAGCAGTTTCTGCTCTTAAACGGTATTGAATCAAACGCAAACTTAACTACCAAAAGTTTTGATCTTTTGATAGATCAATACTCCTCTTTATAGAGAATGTGGTGTGTAGAGTGCTTCAGTTTCTGTTGCGAGTCTTTAGTGTCGACTGTATTTAGTATAATACTAATTTGGATGGTTAGTGAACTTCGTTCATAAAATTAAAGGAATAACCTTCTCATATGGCGCATTTAAATTGAGCACTTCGACAGGTTTGGACCTTATGCCCGCGTCATAAACAAGAAGTTTACTCCATAAAGACACTGGCATAGCGTCGAAACCGGTCGAAGTACTAAATAAAATGTGGAATATACCAAACATTTTTTATTTTATAATACCTAAGTTTCTTAAAGTGAATTCGCTAACTATCGCTGCACTTCGTATATATTCAAGGCAACTCATGTAGTAAGTTTTAAGAGATATTTGAACGAGCGCAGCGTAGCGTTGTTTACGTATCAGCTGGCTGTTAGCAGTTGCTTCCTTTTCGTCGCGCAGAAAAAAAACACCCGGCCATAGAACTCATTATGTCTCCTTTCGTCTTAAGGGCTCCATCCGGCTGACGGAGGCTTTACTCGAAGCGGAAGAATTTTTTCTCCTTTATCCTCGGTTCCCTCAACGAAAGAACGGGGTCTCGGCATAGGGACATCATCTGTTTGGAAGATTTCGAGGCGGGGGTTGAACTGTACCGTGGGAGCAACAGATGAGAAACGTCCCACTCGTAACAATCGTCGGAACAATCTAAGTAGTAAGTGGAACTCTTATAGTTGGTTACGTTTGGTTCCTTCGCCCGCATCGTCGAGGCAACAGCGCCATCGAGACGAAACTGTGGAAACGGTAAAGCACGACGGTGGCAGGGTGGAAATAGGCCACAGAGAAGACACAGCAGGCCGTGTATTTTTTCCCAGGGGAGATAATGATTAAGGGGGAGTTAAGAACCGCGAGGGAAAACAAGGTTATCAGCGGTTCCGTGGAACAGTCAGTCCTAGCGGAGTGTGTGGGCGAAGGGGAATGTCCCTTGTGTCGCAACCGAATGGTCTGACGAGGTGCGGTGTGATATATTAAGCCCCCCGTGCCATATAGTCCTCCTCCTCCTATATCATTGACTCTACACCACCGTTGAGTATTAAGAACGGGTGGTGAAATGATCACCAATGCCACGTGATGTATGTCCTCAGTTTGGACCCGCCGGTGAGGATCGTGGGAATCGCCATATCGCTTGCGATTGTATTGATATACGTATAAGCGAAGGGAGGTTTTGCTATTTTTCCCGCGTACAAATTTATGGACGATCCAACGCAGTGTGGTGGTCTAATCGTGCGGCAGATTTCAAAGACTGATTTATCGACTAGATGATCCTTTCGTCACGTCATGTCGTTAAGAAATGTTCTGTGTTCCCCAACGGTTTTTCTTTGTGTTTCTTAGCGGAGGAATCTGAAAATAGCGCGCACATTTTTTGTACGCTCCAAGAAATGGCTGATATCCTATGAGTAGCAGATTTTGGAAAGTTATCCATCAATGGGATGATCCTTTCGTCACGTATGAATTATTATCTAAGTTCCCAATCGGGTCCCTTTGGGTCTGTTATGGGAGAAATCTGGACGAAAGACTATGTAATTTTACCATTCTATCGTTTTCAAAAATGCCCTTATCATTTACTGCCCACCTTTTGTAAGGTAACCATAAATGTGATGATTTTCATACTGCCGAATGACATCATCATATACACAGCTAAGTGCGGCTGTTATGGGAATCAACCTTACGGGTAATGACTTATTTGAAGTCCTTTTTTTCCCTTGCGTTGCCATTCTTGATGGACCGCAAGGACATATCTACTAATTTCCTTGAATCCTCCAAAATTGCTGCGTGAATTGAGAAGCTTAGGTAGCGTGGTGGGCTGCGCATTGGCGCGGCAACCCGAAGGTCCATTGTTCGATTCCCAGTCCTGATGAGTTCTCGCGAAGGTTATCGCCTGCAGAAGGATGCTCTTTCTGCCAGTACTCGGGAGTTTTTCATCTGAGTAGTTTGATCAATTTATACATTCGCATTTAAATTCTAATATGTTTTTAACTCTAAGTTTCAAGTATGTAATATATTAAAATTAACTTGCTAACCGCTAAGACCAGAATTTTTCTTTAAACATTTCCTTAAAAACTATACATCTGTTAAGTTATTGAGGGTTTAGACCTAAATTACGCAGAGGTTTAAGGATTTTGTTGTCGATTTGGGAAGTAATAATATTTTCGCCTTAGGAACTAATCATTTGCTATGATGCCGATTCCGAATCATACATTTATAATGCAAACATAATTGTAACTTATACAGATTGGGATGCGTGAAGAAACTAAAAATCCTGAGTTAATCCTTCCGGTCATGACGTTCATCATAGAGGGAATGGTTTTGCATATGTGTAAATGGGCTCTCATCAAAGAATATCACCTTTCTGTCACGATGTTCATTACTGTGAACCATCAGAGGCTTTCAATAGGTTTATATCTCTTGTTTGGGATTATTTCATACTATGAAATTCGGATCATTTTAATCATTAAAGATAACCATTACATATAGACACAGTTACCAAAAGCTATATGTAGGTAGTGAATGTGTTATTTACTCTATACTGAAGGGTAGTAGTTTTATCATGAGTCCAGCAAGAATTATGCAAAACCATGACCATTATAATGGATGCCGTGACCGAGAGCTTTAATTGATGAAATATAATGCTATCCCCTCGAATATTGCTGTCTTATGGCTGTTACATCTAGGATCCGTCGCCATAAAATCTTGTGGTGACTGAAATATGCGAGTCTGATCGAGCCATGATGAGAGGGTCCTAACTTTTCGCTTTCGTTCCGGGGGAATTCCGCGTGCGGGCATCGCATAGCAATGAGGCCGCATTGCGATGCAGTAAACGTCGCTCCATAAGGTCACCCAGAGGCTGATGACCCCGGATCACGTCTTTGGTCTCGTTGAAAGTGCTGGGGCAACCATGTATTTCGTGAAGTATGCATATCTTGTGGCGAGTGATTTCCCACGTACTTTTATACATTACATCTAATTTGTTTCGATGCAATTGAGAAATGGCCTGTTTTGTGTTTAGTCGCTTAATTGTTGATGCTTATATTATTAATCTTTAAGGCCCAGTTTATTAATGTCCGGTTATCATTAACCGTCAGATGATACCGTTTGAGTTTCTGTGTTGTTAACTTAGTTCACGTTTTGTGAAGCACACCAGGCATACATGAGCGTTTTGAATGGAAAAGCGTAGGTAACTACTTCAGTTGCTATATTGAGAAAATGTTTAACCAAAGATTGAACAACTAGGCGTAAATGATCCAATTTACGGCTACAGTCGATGGATATGTTCCCGATCTTCATTTGATTGATAATTTAATAAGCGTGCAATTTAAACCTGTGATTTTTAACGAATAATAATGTGAATGTCAGAAAAAAGCTAAACTTATCAAAGCATTTGTCGTTGAAAAAAAATGCAATTTCATTATTTAGCACTGGAGAGTTCCACCGCATCCAACTGAATACGATATTGCATTGGTTAATTTTTCTCGTATATTATGTTAATGCTATTTTAAAAATGTAGCATGAACTTTTCTTGTTCATCGTCTTATACGTTGGTATCTTTTAGTCAATGCCAATGACAATAATTAACATAGAAGTCATGGTAGTAAGATGCATCTCTTAGTTTTTGTGATAATTCATGAGATTGCAAATTTTATAGCTTTCGGTAGTCGTAATAGAATAAGTTGGCTACTATCTGTGAAGACTCCGTAAATCTAAAATGCATACTCATATTTTTTGCCTTTAGCCAAGCTAGCAAGGACGGATCTTATATAAGAATACATAATTTTTTTGGTTTCTGTACGTAAGCTCGCCTTGGATCTCGTTTTTTGGCAGATATAATTGAAGTTAATGCCCATTCAAGCAGATCCTTCTGTACTATCATATTCTCTTGTAAATATTTTTCATTTAAATTCTGCCAATCAAATTTCTTTGAGCAAGAGAAATGAGCAAAATGGTAACAATACAAGGAATTAGTATGTATTTGAACTTCAACCTCCCCCGACTTCAAAATTTGAGGAGTTTGGCCATGCTCTGACGTTAATTATTATTTCATTATTCAAGGCAGTCTACTGATTAGGTTAGGTTTATATGGTGATGAGATTAACACTACTAATTTTTTTACATCCGCAGGCTTCTAACATGATTTATTTTTTCCTTCTTTCTTTCTACTAATATTTCATGAGTGCTACGCACTTCTTTACAAGATTCCATTCTTCAACTCGGCATATGTTTAACCTCTCTTCATCCTAATCATAAAGCCTTTACTCTTTTTTCCTATTCCCAGCTACTCCAACTTCCTCCTTTACATTCATAAACCTTCCCTTATATTCAGAAATGAATATTTTATGATACTGATAAAATCGTGAAGAAGAATTTGAGATCGGAATCTCAAACTAATATTTTTCTTTACAAGAATTTGCGTTGTGATGATGTGATAGCATGTAAATGTGATCGCCTTAGCATGTCGTTATGATTTCCTCACGTCAAGGGCCGTGGTCTCCACGATTGGCTCTGATCTGCTGCTCTTTACGATGTAAACATTTTATCATGTGCACTATATATTTTTTTGACAAGATGGATTTTCCGAGTGCAATCTACGATATGCTTTTGTACTTCGTGATTATCCTCGCATCAGGCAACGTCATTACCAGTTAGGTCACAGTCGGCCGCTCTTGTGGGACTTCCGGTTTGTCTACGCCACAGGTGTAGGTCGGGGAGGGGGAGAATGGGGCGGAAGGGGCAATCCAGTTACAATGAAAAGAGGAGGCAAAGTTCCATTCAGCCGCCCTTACACTTCTGTCTGTTCCAACTCTCCCATGGGACTTGCGCAAAAACTGAATATCTGGTGTAAACCTACTCTCGCTTCTTTGAATGCATTAGTTTTTTTGCGCGGAATTTTTTGCGTGTATCATCATTATAGTTAGCAGCCATCAATCCGGTGGAGGTGAACTTCAACTTGATAATGGCGTAATACGTCGAAACCAGTCGTGAAACGAATCTAACTAACTTGTGGAAAACTGCTACATCTGTGTTCTACCTCCATCATGGAACAGTTCGACCACTTCATCCCTGTGTTGTTACCTTATAAATCCGAAGATTGGTTTGCTGCAGCTCTCCACTCCACTCTCCCGTCTGCTAACCGTTTCATTCATCTATGATCTTCGGTTTTTACGTCTTTCATAATTTGCCTGTTGCATTTCATTCTTGATCTTCCTCAGTAATTCTTCACATTCATTTCTCCTTCTATTACTTTTTGCAAGAGACTGTGGTGTCGTAGAATTTATCCAATTAGGTTGCTTCTTCTCTTTAGCAGAGTTATAACTTAACTTCTTTTCTCTCCAACTTTTCTCTGGACTTCTTCATCGGTGATTCTCTCCGTCTATTTGATCTTCATTCTTCGATGAAGCCACATTTCCATGTCTTACAATCTTATTTTCTCTGCAAATGCTATTGCCCAGGCTTCAGTTCCATGTAAGAGCATGTTTTCACAAAGGACTTCCTGCTTATGGTATGCAAGCACTTAAAATAGCCATTGAAAACATTTCGTGGAAAGTCATATCCAAACACGGAGTTTTTTTTGTGCATTTACTTTCAAAATAATGCAAAGAGAACCTTGTTTGCCCGCATGGGAGGGGCCGTCGGGTATCTCGGACATTGTTTGATCGGGTTCCTCCCTTGTGGAATCGGAAATGTTTGGTCGTGAGATAACGATTGTGAGTTAAAATTGAAATAACTGTGTGGACGGCTTGTCCAGTACGCCCACCCTTGGTTTACGGCGTAAATTTGAGTTAGCGATACAACTACTTCGTTTGATTTTTATACATTAAACTTGAGACGTATTCTACGTATGCGTCAATTTATTGTTTATTTTTGCATTTGATGCTCCTAATCCCTCGCTGTTTTTTTTACGTGGTCTTCATTGCTTGTCGTATATTATTATCGGTCTAACGCATTTTATCTTGCTTATTTTATGAAGTTATTGGCGGTGGCCGATACTTTGTGGAATTCCATTGTAGGAAAAAGATTAAATACTTTGCACAATTCTACTGGAGAAATTCACACAATTTGCACAATTCCACTGGAGAAATCAAATTTCTCAACTGGAATTGTGCGAAGTATTTAATCTTTTTCCTTGCTTATTTTAGCTTCAATGAAAGTTGTTTGTATTCTGCTTTCTTTCAAGATTATCTACACCCGAATTTCCTGCCTTCTTTGCTATTTCCTCAAAAAAATTCCTCTTACTCCATCCGTTATAGCTTTTCTTCCTTTATCTTACCTCAGTACGAGCTCTCCGTAGAAAATGGCGCATACTCCACCACAGTAGTGCAGTAGAAGATTCGGTACTGCCGTTATAAATTTCCTGATGTATTTTTAATACACTTTTTAATACATCTACGATTTCAAAACCATTAGCAATTAGCCAACAGAGAATCTTGTAAACAGGTGTATGTAATCTTAATTAAATCCTCGTGTCTAGACTTAAATGCTTTCAGGCGTTGTATAGCCCACGAAACAATTTTATTAAACTTGCCGACCTAGGTTTAGAGTTACGAAGTCATGGAAAAGAGGGGATGTATAATAGTGAGCAAGGACAAACGGGAGGACTTTGGCGAAATAATGACAAAATTAGCGTCTTAAGGTTGTTGTTATTTAGTCGGCGCGCCGATGGTAAATATGGCAGACGTCAGAATTATCGCTTGTAAAATTTGCAAAACAAAAGATAGGCTGGAGTGGCTGCTTACATTTTTATCAACGATTACGATCCTATGCGGTCTTATTAATCAGTTTGACGATACAATCGGAAAATTTTCAAAAATTGACGAATATGTTACATAAACAAATAAAAAGAATATGACACCATGACAATACTCGTCAGATTGTCGTATTTGTGCTGTCGTCTAGAAAATAATCTCCCCTCACTCTTCGGGTTTTATAATATAATATATGATATAATATGTGTTTATTAATCCCAAACAATATACATATAATGCAATCTCAAAGATGGGAGGAAGATGGGAGAAAGAAGGGAGCTTTAGGTAACCTCGAAGGAAAACCTGTATTGAGGTTACCATCAACATAAACCTCCTTTAATTTAGTCCTCGATTGTTTTCTTTTTATAATTCGCAGACGGTATGTGAGTGCTAGCGGCGCTAAATAACTATTTTTATATCGCTGACCGCTCATTAAAAAATAAAATGTCAATACTGGCCTTCCGGAGAGCAGCGTATGCCATGCAGCCGACGCAGTCTTCAACTTCAGTTGTGGAACCCATTGCAGATTATATTTGAATTAGCTCTGCTATATGCTTGAAGTTGGCGGACAGTCATGAACTAGCCTTTACCCGAAGTTCTGCCTCATTAATATCGCTCTTTTGCCTTTTGCCAAAGGAGATTGAATGCTATGTTTTCATAATGCTCCTGCGAGGCAGAAAGCATAATGGTAGGACAAGAATAAGATCTAGAGTTTCGTGCTAGCGAAGCCGTTTCGCGCCTCTCCCCACTCCGAAAGTTATCTCTTTCTATTCATGTAATCGAGTCAGTCAGAGACGTGCATTAGGGGAGCTGGGTTTTAGGTCGCCAACCTGTTATTCACTGCGAACCACACACGATCCAGTTAAAATTAAACGGACCACAACGAGGCCATCCAGTTGCGGTCTGGACCGCCCTGCACGTGGTGTCCACTATCCCATTCCCTGCTCCTAGATATCCCTCTCCTCTATTTTGACCCGTTCCTACTCTCCCTCTCTGCCATTCACTTCTCTAATCCTCTCTACTTCCCCACCACTGCCCCCTTTACCAAGCACACCGCAGCTATGCTGCCTCATTTTCTCCTGCTGAGTTTTATATGCTTTGTTCCAGCCTTAAAAATTCTACCTTTCATTGTTCCTGAGGCTCCATCTCCGTTTGCCGGACAGAAAATATTTCGTATCATCATAATTTTCATTGAGCTTCCCGAATTTGGATGTATTTCGGACTACATTTTTCAAGGAACTTCATGGAATTCTTCCTTTGACCTATGGAGATTGATTGCTGGAGGATTGCTAAGCATTCCGAAGTGAAATCCTCCATTGTGTCCTTGAGTAGAATTGGGGTTCGGTTCTTGAATGACACTCTGCGTTGTATAATTTCCGTCCTGATAATAACCGAGCCTTGCGAAAAATGGAATTTATGTTTTGGCTTAACACCGGAATTCATGTGCAAAAATAACGTTTAATTAAAATTACCTGAAAGCTAGAATTAAAATTTACACGATTGCATTCTTGTGATATCAGATCCTTTGTTATAATTTACCTCGTGTTAAATGGTTTCAGGGTTATCGCCTAAAATATTTCCGATACTATCTCTATGCAAAATCAAAGTATGCTGAGACTATGGCAGTTATTATAACTGGACGTTATTTGTGCTCACCGCAAAATGTAATATGGATATCTTTAACCTTTTGTAGGAGGGATTAAATACCCAAACTTTCGTCGGTACGCCAGTATTTATGCTCCCGCTTAACGCATTCAAGGA
The DNA here is from genome assembly GCA_963573305.1 of Pyrrhosoma nymphula. NCBI lineage: Eukaryota > Metazoa > Arthropoda > Insecta > Odonata > Coenagrionidae > Pyrrhosoma > Pyrrhosoma nymphula. The sequence goes on along the minus strand of OY754333.1, from coordinate 100,922,765 downwards.
CCTTGGCCCTCCAGCAAATGGTGTTTTTTAATATAGCACTTTTAAAAAGTGAAAATGTCCTTACGCTTTTGCGAATTTTTCCTCCCGGAACACAGAAATTCAATTTTTTCAATTTCCTCACGTAAGACGATCTCAGGGCGCGTTCCGAAATTCACTGTCAGTACTGCCTGTGCTGCCGTGAAACGGAACGCGAAACTGTACAGCGGCTGCTGCAGTAGCATGAATTTCGGAACGGTCGGCAGTGGCTTGAAATTCAATATGGCCGAATTGCGTGGTTATTTATTATAAGCGATCTTTCAATGCGGTAATTCTTAATGCTAATCCTTATGACATTGATAAAGGGTATGCTAATTGTATTCTAATTTTCATTGTCTTGCTACTTAATGCTACTTCATACTGATTGGTTACTTTCTCTGACGAGAATAAAATGAATTCGCGTCAGCTACCCGAGCATGGAGAAAAAACCCTGTGTTATTATAAACAAATCTCCGTTATAATTAACACTATCGAATTTATAGTAAGCAGTTTGAATCTTGGGCTTATAAACAAGTCTTAGAATATATTTTTCAAGCCCTGGATTTTCTTCATGGCCAGTCGTACGAAGCGTTTCCTAGAGTGATATCGATAATTAGGAAAATATACGGGTTGTTGAGGATTGCATCGCAGAATATTTTCCCTAACAATTAAATTTATGCAACAAATTACGTTTCCCGACAATTATTGTACATACCAGTGTTATGCTAAGTTACCATTCTTGTAAGAAGCTGTATATAATTACGTGTACCACGATTATTCATGACACTAAATTAATTTTTGGTACCTAATTTCACAAGTCGCTGACATTCGCAAATATAATTGCCTCTCTACTTGTATCACTTCTGTTGTTGTTCACTACCTCATCATTTTATTAACGCTTTTATCCTATTGAAATATTCACCGGTACTACTTGATAAATAAATGCGTTTTATAAACTATTATACGCTAATCAGATGTTGTTAGCTATTTAAGTGTATCGAGACTTTTCTCTCTCGTCGATATTTCATTAAAATGTTCGAATCAGTGTCTCTAAACTCTTCTGATATTATTTATTAACGTTGTAGATTTGATTTTTCCGCCATTTGTTCGATGGCCGTCTGCTACTACTGCCGCTGCTGCTGCTCTTGGGCCGCAGTAGCGGCAGTAGAGTTCACAGTGAGAAACGTCATCAATTGGCTGACGTCATGGATCACTGTGCGGTACTGCCAGTAGATTTCGGAACGGTTTGGCAGCACAGCCAATACTGCCAGTGAATTTCGGAACGCGCCCTCAGACTCTCACGTCCCTCCCAACACCCCTCCCACCGAAAAGCGTCTTACGTAACACTTTAATGACCCCAAAGAAATAGAGGCAACTTATGTATTGATTTTCCGAAGCGTTCCTGTTATTTTATTTTCATTTTATAACTCATTTCTCATATTTTTCATTAACTTTATATTTGTTTAATATTTAATTATTTATGCTGGAGAGTTTTGAATAAGACTTCACAAAACCATCCGTGGTTCTCGATGCCAAGTTCGTGTCGTACGAATCATCACAATTAGTCGAAAAGTTGTGCTAGGAAGTAAATTTCGCATCGGGGAAATTTTATTTGAGGTTTCCTTCGACATTCTAAGGTAGGTAATGAGGCAAAAGTGCATGCAGAGAAATAATGTGCATTTAAAATTTCTGCTCAACAGCTTGTTATGATTTTACATTCACTGATTGCGCAATTTAGCCTTTCTATTGGCTTAATTGACTCCTCCGGTTGACAGTTATACGTGGGGTATTACGCTGGAATATCATGATCGCCATGGGCAATCGAAGTACGTGTTTCAGGACGTTCGGAATCCTTAAGTAAGTTGACCTCTCAATTTTCCGTCAGGAACTCCTGATCTAATGGATTCGTTCGGTGATCTTTCTCCACGGCTTCTTAAAAACCTTCCTTGTTAGGCAAAGTGGTCGTTACGATCGTAAAAAGCTGGGAGTGATCATCGCAAAATTTTCAATTGGCATTCGCATTCGTCTGATTACCGTGCTGACGGCGTTTATTTCACCCGACAATGCCGTTGACGATCTGACGTTTTCATTTTTTCGCTGGGCCACATATTTGGACCGGATAAATGATCCTAAATTAATAGTTTCCGCGCCCACAAAAGTCTCTAAATGGAGACGCTGGTATTAAAAAGGGGTGAATGACCGGGGTGAACTTGAGTTTTTTTTCGCTCAAGTGTTTCGGTCAATGCTAAATACTTTCCCTCCCGGGAATAACATGAGACTAAGGTTCCATCACTGACCGTGAGAATTGAAAGAAGCCAACGATAGTCGATGGCTCTCCCCATTGCTTACACTGATCAGGTAAAAAAATGTTTCTACCTGGAAAATACTCTTTTTAGATTAAATTAAGTTTGTAAGAAACTGGCATGAACTTAATAACTTACAGTCTGGCCCTTATTTTGATAAAGAACCAACATATGCATTTTTAGAATATTAAGAATATTCACGCCAGCTGGATTATTAAGCAGAATAGAGCGCAACCAGTGTATCTCAAATACTAGAAATAATTAAAATTTCATGAAATGCCATACCAAAGTTTTTTGGACTCGAATTTATGAAGGTTAAACCAATTGAAAGGGGGAAACGATGTTATATTTATGTTGCACTGTATTGTAGTCCAAGGATAGGTTTTGGCCCCTCTAGACTGTTCTCTTCCTTGATAAAATAATTATGCCTTTATTGATGTAATGCTCCTTGCTCCGATGCTATCCATGAACTGCTTTTCGTTTATCTCCCTGGCCTCCTTCCATTTTTTCTCTACATCAATATTATTATTTAAGGCTTGGTTGAGCTATTGTGGCTCTGAATATTTCCTCTTAATCTAGTCAGTAATTTCCCTTCCAATCTCTTCTCAAACTGTCGTCAAATAACCTCACCTATCTTACCACGCTCTTTGGTACAAGGCATTTAAATAGCTTTCAATTTCTTTGACACTTATCCTTTTACTGCCTTAATCTCACAGCCTCGGGAAAGTTAGACTTGTAGAAAAGCAGGAATGTTTTAGGCATTGTGAATTATTTTCTGATGCCTATGACAAAGTTGGTTGCTTTTTGTGGTTGTTTCTTAAGAAGGAAAGGCGTCTTCACTTTCACATTTGACACTTCAAATGCCAGGAGAATTAATGTAAACGATCCAGGAAGAGAACTATGAAATTACATTTCCAAACTAACATGATGTGGACGCCCGGTACATTGTTGATTAGTAATACATTTACCATCGGCTAAAGATCTTTCTGTGTAATTTAAATTTGTGTCATGATTAATAAACGGATATTTTCTCTGGCTCCATATTATCCCGCCTTTCAGTCATTGATCTAAATAAACTATGAATGGAGCTATAATCTGTCAATTAGATATCCTCCCATGGAATGCGAGTCGGCATTACCAATTTCGTCACCGTGATATGAAGCAGCACCCTTCACGAAAGAAGCCAGAAAACCAGCCTTCACACCATCCGATGCCCTCAAGCCGTGTGACTCTAATGTTGACTGGATCGAATCCAAAAAAATTGTCACTGTCATTATCCAAGGACATGGTATGCGTAATGTTGGCTTCACTCTCGACGTGCATTCCGACTCGGTGTTTTACATCGTGATAGGCTGGTACAAACCAGAGTCAGGCGCACTTTCTTAAGATTCAGGAGGCAATCCCTGCGGTTTTACGATCCTTCTCGTCCGTGCGTATCAACTAGAGTTCAGCGAATTTTGGGGGTCATTGATTATCTCCTGCGAGGTGCACCAATGCATGCGATATGAATGTAATCGCAGAGTCTGATTATCTAACGCATCGTATATATTTGGTCTTGTAAACTCTCGTACGACGCATTATAATAAATTAAAATACACATTACTGTATTATGCGTAAGCCATTTAAAAAATTGAGGATCCGTGAGGAATCTTTTAACGTTCGTTGTGGGGTATGGAAATGTGAATAACCGTTTCTTTGATAACAGTTTTTTAATTCGAATGCTTTCCGTACTTCCTTTAATTAATCATCCATATTCTGTCAGCTCAAACCTCCCAATTACGTACTTCACCATTTAGTTTTTCTAAAAGTGGAAATTATGATGTGAATTTAAAGCGCTTCGAATATAAGTATATCTCGAATATCTTTTTGGAAAAATAAAGAAATTTTGTGCTTCTTTATAAGGATATATTTTGTCTGGAAAAATCTCAATCTTTTGAAAAATTTATTTCAAAATTGGACGTGCTCTTTTACTATTTATTCTAAATCTACTTAAGAATGAGAATACCTATCAAATACATGTATTACATTCATCTTTATAATGTATTCGATACTTTCGAAGCACAGGGAAACGCGAGCATGGGTGGATTCCATCGGGATTTAGGGCAGTTGATTTTATTTTTATAATGCATGTATGACTGCACTTATAATATCCTAATTTTATATCTCATTGGTCGAAAACTAGGAAGTGAATCCCATACCTCGTGAACTCTTGTGTCCTCTGCTGAAATTAACATGGAGGTTTGGAGCTTTCATATCCGTCACAATTATATTTTCATGAAACAAAACAATACTTTTTATTGCTTTCCAAGTTTCTTTTCTCTGGTTTCAAAATGTTTACAGCGAGAAAGCTCCCAACCCTTTTAGACATTTTTGACGCTATTAAGGACGGAGGAAAGTTTGCCATTATGAAGGCTATTATGTGTGAGCAGTTGGTGTTTTTGCCGGATGCACTACAATTTCCATATGTTTAAATTTTCCTTAACGTTCTTAAATTTGCTGTGTACCAATGAAAATAAATTCTAATTTTCAAACACATTTTCTCGATTCTAATGAGAACAATGAATGCAAGATCAAGTGTTCAGCACTTTGTATTTCATTATTGTTGGCCTCGGTGGCGGTGGGATTAAATCCTCGCCGCTCGTCGTCGAGTCTGGGTTGGTTTATCACCACCCAGAGCATGGATGTTTGTGTGCGTATTTATTTGGTGGTTAACATATCTGATGTAACAAGTATCCCGTGCCGTTTATAAAGGCAATTAAAAATAAATGAGTAAAAACACTTGCCTCATTTTACTATCTGGCTCCATCAAATTTGATTACTTCATGCACAATGTTTCATCTCTCATCCAGGAAGCTTTTCCAGTAACCCAATGGAACCCGATAGTAAAATGAAGCAATTTTGGTACATTTCGCGGAAACCTGAAAATAAGTAAAACAAACTGTTTAAGGGATTGATCTGCATTCCGCTTCCGGTGGCAAAAACATGCCATTGTATTGATATTTTATCCAATCTTCGATGGTTATCGAATGATTTAAACTCCCGGACGTGAACTTTGTGTCAGATCATCTCCCTTCCTATGGACGCGCATCTATTCCTGCTTGCATTATGCAACTCGCCGCCATCACCCTCTCAGGCTCGCCATAAGAGATCGTCGATCGTCCTGGCCATGGGTCTGTGCGCAAGTAGTGAACGTGCTTGCTTGCTCTCTGGGGGGTGATGATGTCACATATCTGCATCGCGCTTTTTAACATGTTCGTCACGGGCATTTGGTCGTCGGCTCTCGCCTTCGCCAAACGCGAGGGCGTGACGGATTCACCTCTCAGACCCCTATACACCCTCCCACGTACCTCCCTCCCCGCACCGTTAGACGCAATACCGCCTTCCGTCTCCATAATGGCATCATCGGATGTGAGGAGTGGAATCATCACCGCGATCTGTGTCCATCTTGGGACGTGAAGGGTGGGCGTGGAGATCGGGAGGGTAAAGGGGAAGATTCAACTACCGGAGACTTAAAATCACGGGAGTGATCTTTATATCTCAAGAATTTCAAGTCCGCGCGGAGATTCTTGTTTCATACCCCACGCTACATCTGTAATGGATGGGCGCAAATTACGGACAAAAGCGACGAAATAAGAGAGATACACTTTTGAAGAGATAGGAGGATTTTTCTTCTCGCGCATCATTCACGAAGACGACTGGAGCAATCGGGAATCTAATTTGACCAAAGCACACATCACTAATCATCGCTTTCCCCACGCAATTTATTTTTCTATACCTTTTTGTGGCTGGTGTTTTTAAATCCATGCCACAAACATTTTTGGTGTCTTGCTGATGTATATGTAGATGAAAAAGTGGATATATCCTCCTCAGCCCGAGCACATCATATATGTGATTTTTTAAAACGATTTTGTGATTCTTTATCCTGTTAGTGCCAATCACATCAAACTTTCTAAGCAATATATCATTACGATATAATACCATGCAGAATTGTATCAATACGTTAAAATTGACGATGACGCAATAAAATATATATGCGTGGATCACAAAATCACAGAAATTATATGTGATACACTGGAACTGAAGAGGGTTAAGAGGAGTGGAAATGATTTAAAAAAACTTTTTATTTGATATTTTATTTCTTTGATTGATGATGTGAGATCACATCGGAAGGTTTTGTCAAAGGACAATCAGTTGGTTCGAAACCAAAGGAAAGGATGTACTTTCAATTCAATCCGATTCAATAGGCATTGCACTGAAATTCGACACTTTCAACCCCATGGTTTTAACGACGGACTTGTACCGGGAAAAACCTCAGGTACTACACGATGACGAGGTTAACAGACTCCCTCTTGCAGCCAGACGCACAGCATACCTGCACGACCCGCGACACACCCTCTCTCTTGCGGTGGCCTGCATGGCAACGTTCACTTGCACACGGGGGTCTACAAAAATTTTGAGATTTCCAGACCCCTTTCGAAGCGCACGGTACTTCCAAACTGGTTGGACAACTCTCTCCCTCTTGTCCTTCGCCATTGCCGGCCCATCTCTTTTCTACCACCCGCAATCGCAGGCCCTCTCCCGCACCCAAGTCGAACGACCGCGTACATATGTATAGAGACTTGCGATCCGGCGCCACCAAAGTCGCCGATAAACAATAGGTCACTGTTTCTGGACCTTTTCTCGGGGTGGCGCACACCATTTAAGGAAGTTTGAGGGTGACTTTTTTTGGGTCATAATGAAGGTTATATTCGATTATTTTATATATGCTGCTTTATTGTGGCTGGAATGGTAATCGTGAGTCTTTGAGTGCTCATTTTAATAATTTAAGTTTCATTTAAGTACCTACTCTACCATCTGATTGGTAGGTTCTTGGACAGTCCCCATTCTGCATCCCAATTTCATACACATTGTCTCGCTTTTCCTCCTAAGGATGGCCCACTATTAGATCCCTCTTCAATTCTTCATATATTCTACCTCCTCTTATTTCGTCCAGAATTCCTATCCTCTTCCTTCCTCTTCCACGCTTCCCTAGTGTTCTCCCCTCTATCACTCTCTTCAACATGCCCTCTCCTCTCAAAACCTCCTCCATCCATCTCTTCTGCCTTCTCCGCACCTCTGCCACAAGCTTCCTCTCCTCTCCAACCATATCAAATACCTCCTCGTTCGTCTTCCTCGCCACCCAACTCACCTTCTCCATCCTTCTCCAAACCCATACCTCCTCCTCCCCCATGCCTCCATTGCCATTTCTTTTGAATATACGTTAAAAAGCAACGGCGATAGTTGGAACCCCTGCCGCACTCCCCGTCCTATCGTGGCCCATCCCGATTCTCCTTTGGCTACCCTAACTTGCGCCGTCTGGTTCATATACAAATTCCGAATCAGACACTTGTCCCTCCAATCGACCCCTAATTTCTTTAAAACTCCCATTAATTTCGTCCATTCCACCCGATCAAACGCCTTCTCGAAATCCACGAAGCATGCAAAAACATCCTGCCCATACTCGAGGTTTCTTTCTACTAGCGTCCTCATCACCGCCTTAGCGTCTCGCGTTCCCGTTCCTCTCCTAAACCCGAACTGGTCGTCACCCAGATATTCATTTGCCTTCTTCTCTAGTCTTCTGTTTATAATTCTCAGAACTACTTTGGCCGCGTGGGATATTAAGCTTATTGTCCTATAGTCTTCGCACGTTTTAGCCTTACTCTTCTTTGGTATAGGAATTAGTACAGTCTTCGCGAAGTCTTCCGGTCACACTCCATCCTCATAAATCCTACGAATAAGCGCAACATGTCCTTCTGTTCTTCCATATGCTCTTTAAAAAATCTGCAGGTTTGTCATCTATTCCCACCACCTTATTCCTTTACATGTCTCGTAGAGATCTTTCGATTTCGCTATCTAGGATACCTGGTCCGATGCCATCACTGTCGATATCGTCTTCCCTTTCTATATCTAACCTATTGGGCCTTATTTATTTATTATGCAGCTCTTCAACATACTCCTTCCACCTCTTCTGGATCTCTTTCGGTTCTACGATCACCTTTCCCGTATTGTCTGTTATCGTAGGAATTCCCCTTCCCATATTACCTCCCGTCAGTTCCTTTACCTTCCTATATAATGCATCTGCTCTTCCCTCTTTTTGGTAATTCTCTAACGAGCCGATCTGTTCTCTCCATCACGCCTCTCTTGTTTTCTTTGTTTCTCTTCTAAGCCTGTTATTTATTTCTCCGTACTTTCTCTTACCTAGCTCTGAGTTTACGCTCTTACATTTCCTTCTCTCCTGCATCTCCCTTATCTCCTTCCTGATCCACGGTTTTCTAATTTTAGTTGCACTACCGTTGCTTTCGCCGCTTCTACAATTCCATTTTTCAAAATTCCCCATTCATCTTCCACTGATCTAACTCCCCAACTATCTCATCAACCTTCTCTCGATACTTCTTCTTCATTGCCCCAGATAATGCCTCCGTATTCCACTTTCGTACCCTCCTTCCCATTCTTATCTTTTTCAGTTTTACCCAACATTTCATGACTAATAAGTTGTGGTCTGTATCTGAATCACCTCCTGGATAAGTATGCGAGTTTTTCACACTATTCCTGTATCTGTGAAGAACCATTATATAATCTATCTGGAACCTATCTGTGTCTCCCGGCTTCTTCCAAGTGTACCTTCGTCGAGGTTGATGTCTGAACCACGTACATATTTGTAATTACTAGGTTATTTCTACGGCAAAACTCCACAGCTTTCTCGCCGCAGTCGTTTCCCCTTCCTAGCCCGTAATCGCCCACCTCCCGCCCATCTCTGCCCTCACCCACCACCGCGTTCCAATCCCCCATTTCTACTAAGTACTTACTCCAGGTATCCTACCAATTATTTCCTCTAACTTATTGAATACACCATCTACCTCCTCCTCTTTATGATTAGAGGTAGGCATATAAACCTGGATTATAACTAAATTCGTTGGATCTGCCTTTAGTTCCACGAATATTATCCTATCACTCACCTGTTCTGCATACACGTCTTTTCTACCAAGTTTCCTATTCATTACGAATGCAACCCCGCGCTGACTTTCATTTCCTCCACTATAAATTACTCTATAGTCATCGCTCCAGTAGTCCCCGTCTTCCTTCCATCTTACTTCACCCATACCCATGATGTCCACACCCACCCTCTCCATTTTTTTGCTTCATATTCTCTAGCTTCCATGCCCTCAGCATAGTCCTAACATTCCACGTGCCTATTCTGATAGTTTCGTTCCTCTTCTTTATCTTCTTTTCCTCTCCTGCTACTACGTCTGAGCAAGGATTTCGTGTGATGACGACCGCAGGGGCCTTGCTACCACCGCTGCCGGGCCCGACACCCGGCCCTCTGGGTCGAGTCCCGTAGTTGCCAGGATTCATTATCATTTGAGAACTGTCCATAATTTCAAGGTTTTTGTTTTAATTGAGTTGGTATCCAGTGGCCTTACTCAATAGTGTTTGTTACGTGACACCATCACTACAGAAGCCGCCCCACTGGCGTCAGACGCCTTTTGCAGCCGCCTCACTGAGGTACAGATGCTGCGCGGACTACCATTCGTCTGTCTCCTAACCTTCGACCAATCTGGCATGGGTGACCCTACCTGGACCATTGCTCCCGCCAGCGCAGCTCTAGGGGTCATTGGTGCAGGCAATCCCTTCCACCACGACAAGGTTGTAGTCCAAGGGAAGGGATACTTTTAGTAATTCGAAAAAAAAATCTTGGACCACATTTCTCGTAATTCTGTTTATTTGGTGGAAATCACCGTATGTGCAGTAATTGAATTGAATCAAGGATTACATTTTTAATTTTTTCATCGACTAAAGCATGTTATGACCAGAAGAAAGATCTTATGATTTCCCTGCGTATGATGTTAGTGAAGTCTGTTCGGGTTCTCCACCGGATCAAACTCTCCATTTCTGCCGACGTTTCGATGTACGAGTTGTCCATCGTCAAGTGCCCTGATGACGTCGGACGTCGCTTGTACTTGGAAACGTCTGCCGAGATAGATTTTGACCTGTTGGAGAACCCGAAGTCTTCAATTACATGTTACGACTACAGTTTTCGGCGTGGCATTCTAAATTTAGATGAAATCATATTGGAATATGTTGTCTCGAATATTAGAATTTGCGTGAAAACTTGATATTTGTTAGCAACAATTATAATCATAAGAAAGGTATTATTTCGCGTTTTGAATAAATATGAGCATATGTAATCGAATAATTACGACATGTATGTGGGCTCACGTTCTCCGAAACCTCTTCTATTTTCAAATTTCAAACAAATCGTGCCGCACAGTCGTCTCCCACCCTCGCCCATTCATATCTTCATTGGGAAAACAACGGGAAAGGCAGGGCGCCACCCATTACAACTCAACGGAAATTATGTTTCTCTTCACAAACTGTAGCCTTTCAGTCCTCCTGTCTTTTCCTCTTTTACCCATCATTTAAATCGGTAACCTCCGTTTAACTGTCAAAATAGTTATATATGTATACATTTCCCCAACATGAGTTCACACATATGAATTATGTAAGTCTTCGGAATCAGTTACAAAATAAATATGTTATGTAAGGCAATGGAATAAGTTTCTCATTTTATATTTAGATATTTTTGAAATATAGATTTTTTTAAAATTTATTGCTTTGCTACTAATTTTACCTTTATTTTACAGTCCACGTGAGCAGTATCCGAAATTAAACATGAATTATATGACAGAATATATTGAAGCGTATTCATGTACAATTTGTGTCACTACTTCATAGTTTGGAGGTTGCAAATAATTACAATATTAATTATAACGGCATATTGCTTTGCTACTAATTTTACCTTTATTTTACAGTCCACTTGAGCAGTATCCGAAATTAAACATGAAATATATGACGGAATATATTGAAGCGTATTCATTTACAATTTGTGTCACTACTTCATAGTTTGGAGGTTGCAAATAATTACAATATTAATTGTAACGGCATTTTTCGAATGGAAATAAAAAAATCAATATCTCTTCTGTTTTCTCTGATGACTTACTGCTGTGCTGGCAGATTTGATTACCGAGGTTGGTTGCCTTCTTGCTGCAGTGCTAAAATATGGAATTCGAATATAGACGTGTGAAAGAATATTTTCCTAAACAATCGCGCATTGGAAATACACTCATCTTTTTACTGGTTCTTGTAAAAAATCCATATTTTTCTCCAAACGCTCCAAATCTGTACCACAGAAGTGGAAATTTGTTCCTTTGGGTGTTTTAGAAAGCCTTTTCAACAGCAAGTCTTCCTTCGATTGGGGTATAGCTGCATGGCAGGAAAGGATACCCTCCAAGGCAGGTGCCTCCCGGAATCTTCTCACTAGCCTCTTCTTTTCCTCATTCACCTGCTTGTCAGCTACAAACTCGAAGTCCATCCCTTTCACGTTCGATTTGGCCCAATTGTAAAGCTCCTCAGGAGTCTGAATTTGTTCCTCATACGGGCGCTGCAGACTGGCACGTGTGGCTAAGTGGGGTGTGGCACGACTGGCTAATCGCTTCAGCGTCCCTCCAAGTGCGTCAATTGGATCCTTTCCGTGAGATGTGGCATAGAAATACCATTCTGCATCAACTCCGAAATCTTCTTGGTGATACAACAAATTCAACATATTGTAGTGGTTCTTGTATAGGGCAACCGCACCGTCGGAAAAGTAAACTATTTTGCCGAGGTCAGGTATCCTTTTTCGAAGGAAGGCTATAAGATTCCTTTGAAAGGTGTGAAATGCAGTGACGTCGTGCTCCATAGAGTCTGAAATAATAACCATACTGAGAGGCATGACTTGATCGCTCGTATTTCTGTGGTAACATGCAAACAGATGTACTGTAGTCTGGCAGGTACTCCAGTCCACACCTTGTACTGAATCTTGGTACAAAAACGAAAAATTATCCGAGAAATCGGACACAACCACAGCATCCTTATCTTACTTCTAACTTATCCTTCAGTTACATAATCATTTCTCTATCCACCTGGTCAAATTTGATTTCCTGTTCTTCAGATGCTGGAATGCTTTCTTGAATGTATACCTCTTCACCAGTCAACTTCTGAAGAGACAATCCCAAAGCAGTGGTTGCTGTTTTAATTTTGTACTGGTATTTACTTTATCTATACAATTTTTTTAGCAGTTATAGGTGTTTGATCCAGGGATTTTAAAGTTTCGTTCAATCTGCTTAAGCGAATTTTTATTCCGGAGAGTAAGGACTCCCATTGGTTTCATCAGTCCCGCTCTCTTTCGTGGAACTAACCGATGACTTTGACTGAGAACCTTGAGATGTCATTGCTGATGTAGCTCCACATGAATGTCCTGCTGCACCATAAACGGCCCTCTGGTAGGCTTCCTTTGAATCATTCACTGATTGATTTTCCGGTTTTTGCTGTGAGCAAACTGGACCATCACTTTAGCCATCTTTTTTCACTCGGTGAATTTTCTCAGACCCACTTTACATTATACACCGAGTTTCCTTCCCTCTATGACTCCAGACACTGTATCATGAAAGGCCTAGTGAAACTCGCTAGAGATTGTCCACAAATTAATCCAGGGAACGTTTCCATGCAAATTCTTAGGATTGCAGCAATGCCTTTGACGAACCTCGTAGTAAAATAAATAATAATAATAATAAATGACGGCTGCTCACTGTGATTAAAGTACCCACACCACTCCTCAGCTTGATCAATTCTATCTCAGGAGAAGAGTATCTGCGAAAACTCCTGAACACAAGTCTCTCTGAAAAAATTCTTTTTTTAAAGCGTTACCAACTTAGCACTTCATATTTAAGGGCTACAACCCCAGGACGAAAAATTGCATTAAAACTGACGGAGGACTCAAAAATGTCTACGTAAAATTCTGAACCCTTACTGACAGAGGCCACATGATTGCTTGCCGATCCGATCGTTTGCGAAAAGACAAAATTTCCGTTGAGTTGTAATGGGTGGCGCTCTGCCTTTCCCGTTGTTTTCTCAATGAAGATATGAATTGGCGAGGGTGGGAGACGACTGTGCGGTACGATTTGTTTGAAATTTGAAATATAGAAGAGGTTTCGGAGAACGTACTAAAAAGGTATGCGAGTAAAATAGTTTAGGGGTTAAGAGCATTGGAAGCCCAAGACGTGACGAGGTTTATCTATTTTTCTCCGAGGCGGACCGCTGTAAGGTCTGGTGCCGCTCCTAGATGGAGGCGGCGGTCACATCTGCGAGAAGCAAATAGCGAATGGCATGGACAAAGGGGAGTTAAGGGTTGGTATGCACTTAAAACAGGCGAGAATAAGATGAAAGATAAAGTGTGCTGAGATCTGGAGAACCTGAGTACCCTACGGTCGGCGCGCGAGCCGGACGCCGCGGCGAGCGGCCAGCGCAGCGTTATGCATACACAGAAAATTTCTTTCTTTCTTAAATGAAATATTATCTCTCCCAAACTTTTTTAATTTGTAAATGAGGGTTGTATCTACAAGATATTAGAAAATGAGTAAAATCGAAGGCACAGGTACGTCGTCAAAAATCGAATTGAAATTTTAAAATTGTTATAAACTTTATGAAATTGTTTAAATTTTGAAATATAATCGGTTATTATACTTTCCTTTTTATGACCTTTAAAATAAGCTCTTTTATACATTTGTAGCTTTAATATTCTCGGAGATATGCTGTGAAATGTGTAGACAATTTTGTAAAATTCAAATTTTGCGACGTTGTAATATCTCGTAAACGGTTGCATGAATTACAAAACGGTTTCGGGATATTCAATACGCTATCAAATGAGGACGATATGCCAAATTTGGTTAAAATCGGTTACCCAAAGGGTCATTTTTGCCGATCTTCTGGTCGAATTGACGTGAAATGACCTATGTAATGGGCAACTAGGCTACGTGTTAAAATAGCATTGAATCGTTAAAAAACCAAATAGGTATGATGGAATTTTTTTCATTTTTATCTATAGATCTGATGAGAGCTCGTATGCAAAGTTTCACACAAATCTGTGCTTAAAAAACCGATCCAACCACCTTAAGAAGCATGAAGTAAATATTGATGACTCATAAACTCTCTTTTATGTGGCTGAAATTCTGAGTAATTAACAAAACATAGATATTTCAGTTTTTAACTTGACTCGCTCGTTTTACACCGTAGGCTGAAAATGCCTTCACAACTGAAGATTTTTTTGCGATTTTCCATAAAGTATTACGGTGAGTAATAATTTCTTTTTGAAAATCGTTGAGTAAGACTACGAACTACGCACTGTTAAATTTCTGATACGATCTATCAGAAACTTGAAACTTCCTCATTTTTTAAATGAAGTCTCTCTGGAGCGCACAGAATATCTTATGGAAAACGGCCTTAATTTTTTGGCAAATACCTCTAAAAGTAGTATGGTAATGGGCTAATATTTTGGTGTTATGGGAAAGCTGAAACCTTTTTTTTTATCCAATTTAGACCAAATTCATTTAATTTTATGCTATTTAATATATCGCTCAAACTACCTCAATATAGTTGGAGCGATTTTTTTGGTCTAGGTATGGATTTGCATGAGATTTTGTGTGCGTGTTTTTATTTGAGATTGCTACGTATGGATGCGAAAATTTTTTTTTACCGATTTGGTTAATTTGGCATTTCAATGCTATTTTTACGCGTAGCATTTGAGCACATGAGATATATTTCGTAATAATTTGATTACACAGATTTTCTGCTAAACGTGAAATAATACTTTATTTTTATTATAGTGGTTGCTAACAAATATCAAAGTGTCACGCCGCGGCGTGCGGCGGCGGCGCGCCGAGTTAAATATTCGAAAAAATATATTTAAATATAATTTTCGTTTAAATTGCGAATACTGCGCCTAAATCGCCTAACTTTCGAATACTTGGACGGAAACTATCAATAGCTCAGGTCATAACATGTTTATGTTGTGGAAAAATGGAATATCACTTCGGTTTTGAAGCACCAGCATTACTATGCAGTATGGAAATTTTGTAGATGTAGTGTGATCATACCTATATATTTCAATTTATTGATAAGGTAGTTATTTATTTAGTGTAAAAGTATAATTGACTTCCAGTGAAGAGGGCTGATGTTAATCAGAATATATTTATAAGTTGGGTAGGTAATATCGGCCTCCTTAATATATAGGTATGGCAATAGAGCGAGATATCATTTCAAATAAAATTCATTGAAGTTGGTCTCACTATAATAAAAAAGATGTCATCTTTCTACTGTTCCAAAGATATCGGCTACTTACCTCATTTCTTTTCGAGTTATTTTCCAAAAAAAATGTTAGCCTTTTTTATGGGGTATGATAAGGCTCAGTGCTCCGGAGACACATTATTAAAATAATGATGAAGTTTTGACGCACAGATTAAAGTTGGGTAGTTCGTATTCCTTCTCGATTATATTTTAGAATAAATCCAATACTGAAAGTACTACTTTTACAAAAATAATCTTCGGACGTTAAAGCTTTTTCAGCGTGCTGCGTGAAAAATGGCAATTTTACATTACATTTATATTTATTGGAAGATGTTTTCTGCTCACCTCGTGGTCGCGTACCTATGGCTTTTCCCGGTTTGTGTCCGTTGTTAAAACCAAGAGGAAGAAATAGTTGAATTTCAGTAGTACGCGAATATGGATCAAAAATTCATTTCTTTACTTGGTGTTGAACTAATTCATTTTTTTTTGTTTTTGGACAAGTATTACCCTTGTTTAGTTATTATCAGATGTATCATCGTGTGTACCAACACAATACCTGATGTACCATCAGAATACATTATGGCGATGTAAGATCACATCGAAACGCGTAGTGAATACTGCCCGGAAGAGAAAGCTGTGGAGAATTACAATGCTCTTCCAATACCTTTTATATATATTTTAACATCCCTCAATATCAAATTAATCGATTGTGGCGATACTTGGTGGAAATTGAAGATATAATTCATTATGACAAAAACACAGTACAAAATTCCACTATTTATTTCATACGTCGAAACCGGTCGACAGCATTAAAATAAATAGTGGAATTTTGTACTGTGTTTTTGTCATAATGAATTCTATCCCTCAATATGTCTGATCTTCCTCGTAATTCTTCCCGCTTCTTTCTCCTGCCTGCCTCAATTAACCCTTGTACCATTATGAACGTAATTATTCCGTATTTTGGATCAGTACAGTCGTAAGAATCGATGTATTTCCTCTTAAACATCCGAAACATGCTTATAATCACTGTCTCAGCTATTGCTGTGAAGGGGATGACGCCACAAAGCATGTTGCCAATTGCTGGGCCTTAAAAAAATATCTTTTTGTTAAAACAATGCTATATAAATCATTATTATTAAACAAATAGGCAGAATTCAATACTGTTTACTCAAATATAATATTGTGGGAACAAATTTTGACCAAGCACAATGGCTTTTTAATCAATTCATGCCAATTCTCTTATTGTTTTCATTGGACCGTTACTTATGTCTTACAATGTTTCAAGTAAGATTGGCTCTTTTACTTGGCAGAGTTTTCGTTGAGATCGAATGAAAGTAAGTCCTACTTTTTTATAACGAGTTCACTGAAATGGGCAATATATCTTCCAAGACTGCCGCGGCTTAGTCATCGATCTCATTTTTTTCAACCCCGAAAACGGTTGTTAGGGAATATGGTTCTCTAGCTGTCCTCACCCTTTCCTATCTCGTCCCTATTACCTGTCTACCTTTTTAAGGTTTGGTTGACCTCACTCGTGGTGTTCTTCCTCCCAAAGCGGTCAGCCCACGTCATTGGGCCGGCCTTAAATAAAAGAACAACTCCGCTCGACGGCGACAAAAAAGTGGTGATCGTGTTGTAGGCATCGGAAGTTTTCCATTCGCTCTAGTACGCTGCTTTCTTTGCAACACAACAGCGCACTTGCTATCCATTCGTTTCAGACCCTGCGCACTAGGCAACGCACATCAAAACAGATCGGGAGCCGTGTTGGTGTGCGCTATGCAATGAAATCACTTTGATAATCGCATCCGCGATTGCTTTCAGCAATGGTGTCAATCTTGGAAAATTTTAAGTTTTTAATCGCTCTGTGGTAAAAAGCTCACGCTTATAAACGCGTATATTGAATTAATTAGATAAAAAACACGAAATATTCGCCCGTGATTTTAGTTTAACTACGCAATGTTACCGAACGGCAGGTTACCGGACGTTTCACCTGCGCACATCGCTTCATTCTTCGTCATTTGTGTAACTAACTCGTACTTTTTCATTTTCCACACTTTATTAACTTGACCTGACCGGTTTCGATGGTTTTATTTCATCATCAAACGTAGGTAAGATGATCTATATCAACATACTAACTTGCGAGCCGCCACAGAGGCGTGTAGCAGGGGGCGTTAGGACACCAGCCATGGAAGGGGAGGGAATTGGGAAAAGGAGGACGGAGGTGAATTTTTAGTTAACGATATATCTTATGTTAGTGTCACTCTGTTTTTGTCGTAATCACTAATGGAGGGAGGGAAAAAGGAATTTTTGTACCCACTTATCAGTTCGGCAGTGTATCTCTATTATGATGTGAAACCATCGAAACCGCTCATGTCAGATTAATAAAATATGGAAAATCACCGAGTATCCTCGTGATGAGTAATGTGTCAGTTCCACAAAGTTACGTCGTCAACAATTGCCCCTGTCGATCGTGTGTACCTAAGTGCGTTGATGTGGTCAATTCTGTGCCAACTTCAACACATAGAATGGAAGGCTCCCATTGGCTTCGGTCGATCCTGTTGACCAATCTGGCGGACTAGGTCGCGAAGCACGGAGGCTCTTGTAGTAAGGAGAAGTGCATGACTGTTGAAGGATTGAAGTCATATGAGCCTCAAATGTGTCGCTCTCGTCCGACGATGTTGGCAGCACTTCCGCCGCTCGTCTTTTGTTTCCCGTTCGTTAGTCTCTTCAATCGTAATCGTGCGCATTGCCCCCTCCCCCCACTTCTGCCACCTCACGTCGCGGCAACCTCTTCGCCTCCATGTTCATCCCACGGCTGCATTCTTTCGATTGTTTACTTTGGCTCTCCTCTTACTTCGGCTTTGGGTCGCGTGGTCGTCTGTCCGAAAAAGCTCTTGGGGTGACCGTTGGACGCGGCGCCGTGGAATTTTCGGCGCCGTCCCGGCACGCGATGCCGCCTTTTCTACGTGCCGTTTTTAACGAGACCCCATATCGTCTTCTGCACTCCTCTCTCTACTTGAAAGCATAGCCTCGTAACGAAGGCTGCAAAAGGTCCGCTGGTTTCCTTTTTATTACCGAGTTCCTCAATGGCGCCCCCTGCCGGTTTTGCGTCAGCCCACGTACAATGGGGAAGTTCGGTGGGATGAGAGAGAGAGAGATGAGTGAATTTGGTTGGAAGCAGTGCTGCTAACCCTTCGAGTTAAACTCTTGAGTTTTTTTCAACTTTTATGGCCTCGTGGCGAATTCTGCTAGGGATGTGCTGGAAATGTTTGGACTGCTTTATTTCAATTCAAAGGTATTCAACCGACTTTTGGATGTTCCACAGTGAAACGGTTTGACATTAAATTCTTTTTTAGCTACTTATGGAAAAATGTGTCCTCTATTTAGCATGAACAGCAAAATCACCCTTTTCCGCGCTATTTAAAACTCATATTGAACTTGAAATTACTTGGTGCTAAATGGAAGAATGGGAGGAACGTGTGGAAAAATATTATTTTTTCTGTCAAATATAAATAATTTCCTATTCGTGAAAAACTTAATATGAAGCGGAAACTCCCAGGAACGGAATATAAATATATCTATATGTAGTCACATTATCATTTATTAGCTTAGTTCTTAGCAAATTACGTTACAACTGCAGTCAAAATGCGGCAATTTAATAGAAATGGCGCTGTAATCGGCGCGGAGGAGCCTCCTAAAGTAGGTTTGCATGAAACGCATAAAAGCTATTAATGATTTAAGAATGGAAATTTAATGTTATAGAAGAGATTGAGGGAAAATAAGAATAGCAGGTCAGGCACAAGGGAAAGCACTAAGTATGAGGTGTTTTAAAGAAACTGTTTAAAAGAAAAATAGTTTTGTGAGGAATATTTAGAGATGACCACGCAATGGAGTACAGTGGCCTGTTCATATACCTCCCGATCATTATGCAGAAAAGTTTCTCGGATGTTCGTTCCTATGGGCGATAGGCGAGAAATCTTTGTGCATTAGATTCACCGGGATAACCTTAAATCTTTTATTTCTCCCGATCATTAGTTTGAAAATCAGATGATACTGTTTCATCTTCAGCTCGTTTTATGTCTCATCTTCACTAAAGTCATCCAAAATATCTCTCCTTCTCTTCCATCCTCCCTGTATCTCCAGCATCCTACCTTCCCTCACGGCCTTTAGGGGTTGTGCTTGAGGATATTGGTGCTAACGTCAAGCCGCCTTTTCGCATGAAAGTTGACTTCTATAGAAATCTAGATAATAATGATATCTCGACTTGTATCGCTACTTTCAGGACATCGTTTTGCTTACACGTTACTTCTGGCTTGGCTGGTTGGTTGTTTGGGGGTTGATTGACAAATGAGATCATTTATGTCATGAAGAACAGGTGGGTAGTTTGGTAAGGGAAGAATTTTTTCGGGAATGGAGGAAGGGTGGAGAGAAACACTGTGTCGGCATTAGCCTGCTTGTAACGAAAGGCGTCTAGATAAACACGATTTCACGCTCCATCCGACGGACGGAGTACTGTACTTGAATTGCTCTCCACATGGCACCCAAATAGTGATAGGGATTGAAAATTTTCCAACATTGCCGGGATTTGAAACCGGACGATTGGGATATGAAGCCAGACATCTAGCCACCACACCAACCCGATCCCCTTACTTCCGGCTTTTACGCAAAAAAAAGAATGACGGAAGAACACTTTGAAATTTTGTTAAAGTGCTAGATTTCGGATTTTGTACATCGAAATCTACTAGTTCCACTGTAATTCGCGCGATTAATTGATACATATGAAAATATATGCATGCAGAAAGCGTCTCAAGTATGAAAATTATTTTATTTCAAGATCGGTGCAGTCATAAGTCGTAATTATAAACGTTCTGTATCAACGGCTAACATTTTCTTATAACAATTAATACTACATTTCGAAAAATAAGTCCCCCGGCAAATTAATTTGCAGTTTCGATTTGTAATACCTGCTCTCAGTCTTGTAATCAAAAGGTTACCGGATGTAATGCAATACTATCGATGCCAAAGATCCCAAATGGTATTTGTTGGCGGAATAAAAGCCTGTCCATTTTCCGTAGAAGTGGTAATCGCGGTCGGTAATTTACTGATCCCTATCGACTCCTAATATCAAAGGAGTTTGCTCTTACACATCAACATGTTACTTTCAAGCGAATTATTAGATACTGTTATGGAAGTCCAATTTCATGTGTAAATCCGCCTTTAAGATTCAAGTCGAGACAAGGTACCTTTATTTTTGGTGGCGGAGGGACTGCGTTCATCACTGGATGATTATACCTCGGAACCATCTCCCCCATTTTCCAAGAGGAGTGACTTTCGGGCTGCAAACTTCATGAGGTGCCGAATGTGGCTCATGAGGAAAGAGCTCACTCCTCCTGTTGGCCTGTGAACGTGTGAATCTCTCACGCCCTCAAGGTTTGTGTGAGGTGAGCTCTGTCCTCATTAACTTAATCAAGCATAAGGCTGATCACTGAGTGAAAGATGGAAATTAATATGCGGTTTCGTCATCCAAGAATTCATTTTGGTGCCATACTAAAATCAAAACTTGCGCATGTAGAAGAGTTTTGCTATCTGTGACTCTCCAAATTGAAAGTGGACTCAAGCGATAATTTCGCATTCCTTCATTTTCGTAGGGAAAAACTGTACTGAAATTTTAATTCACTCTTATTAAAGAAGCGAAAATTTACTTTAGGGTCAACTTTTCCCGCGACATTTCCGAGAATTCGTCCCATTCAAATATTCTGTTACGCATTTCCCTCAGCCCCTAATCTGCAGAAGATAGTGCATTGCGTTTAATTTAGATTAATTTACTGGGGGGAGTGCGCTAAATATTAAAGTAGCGAAGGAACTTGTTAATTTTACGAATGAGAGCTACGTACGCTAACTTAGGATTCAGTGAAGTTGGAGGCGTTCGGAAACTTCTCGATTACTTCCCATTTCCCTGATCTAATAGTAGCCTCCTCATCCATTTCGAATGATCAAAATCTTAATTTTAGATTAAACTACATAGATCCGAGGGGACTGTAATATGCTGCAATATGCTAATTTTTGTTCGTAACTACTTGAGAATTGCTATTAATAATTTTGGGCGAGGTGTGATTTCTGACACAGTTGGCTGCTGATTGTTTGGCTTTTAATCGGGGGGACAGTGATTTCATATCTGGAAAGTGTAAATGGAATTAAGGATAAACCTGAGGACTGTGATTTTTATGAATAGGATGGCATTCTGTGAAAACTAAGATGGAGAAGAGGAAGAAACTATCCAAGTTCTAAGTTTCCCACGCTCTAGGCCTTACAACGTAATGATATCTACTCTCAGCTATCAAACCAACCTTCTGCTTGATTACTGCCATAGTTCCTTTTGATAAGTTCCTTCGCTGTGACCACGTTTTTTAGTGCGTTTACTGCCCCCTCCTGCCCAGACGTCCAGTCCCACTTCCTTTACGATTTTCCGCCGAAATAATAATCAGAAAATACCGTTATTGAGTTCTGCGATCTAACTCTCAGTTATGAAAGCTTACAAAAAAATAGTCTGGTCTCCTCCGCGGAAGTTATCGAAGCGCATCTCCGATTGAACCGTACGGGGATCAACTTTGTGATTTATTTATACGTAAAGTAAATTAATCAGTCAATATGTCACGGAACATTCGTGGTTTGTGAGCTCAAAAATATTCTTAATTTTCTGTGCAGAATACGCATTAAATAATTTTTATCTGTTTACCTATTTCCCAGTTTTTCTGCTACGAGGAACACAAATATTTGCATGAAAATGATTTGTCCTTCCAAGTATCCAGAATAAATTCATCTGTTTTTATCCTGCTAATTGACGTCCGCCAATATTTTACTTCAATTAAATAATAACAATTTATCTAGTTTTAGTGAGCCTACCATAAAATTCAAGATAATTCCTTTTTTCCATATCCATCGGCGAATCATTTTTTCGTCACATTTTCATTTCGTCATCCAGACTTTTGGATCTCTGAAATCAATCTAAATTATGGATTTTGTCTCTATGTTGCTTATTTAGGTTTATTTAGATGTCCATAAAAAGGTGGCATTATGGTGGCAAACCTGGGAATGCAGTAGACGAAAGAGCAAGGAGTTTCATTGTCAATGATAGGCGTTGGAAGGAATTATATAACCTACTATCCTTGGAGATGTTGTCATGGGACATCTGCCGTATACAATTAACGTAACATTCCGGGCCATAGCTTTTATTGTCCTTTTAATGAACGCTGCAGAATGAGGAGAAGTCCTAAATGAGCCTTTTGCTGAAGGCTACTCGTATAAGCGAGATTCGACAATAATTCCTTATATTCACTCTAACTGAAAGATAAAAGCTTTGCTTCATGGCATTCAGGGCGTAGTTATGATCGCTACTGTCAAACACATGCGTTTTGCTAGCTGTTAAAGAGTGTTTTGAATTTCGAGTTCTATCAATCCTTGATTCTGGTACCCACTTGAAATGTGCAAGAGTTGATTTGAAACATGAAAATGAATATTTGACGGTAAGGAGGCTGGGAAAAAGAATTTTAAGAAGGTTTAAATATTGGAGAAGAAATACTTTCGCGAAAGAAAAATAAGAGTAGAGCCCTCGATGTCGGAGAAATGATAGACAGGGCTTTCCTAGGTTTCTGACGAAGGTTTTCGCAGCATTCAGATGGATAAGGTTTCTTCCGCGTTGGCATCATGATGATGACGACGTTTCACATGCTCTGCTGCCTAGCCTAAGGACGCCCACAGCACAGGTGAAACGTCGCCATCATCGTGATGCCAACGCGGAGGTAATTCGTAAACCCGCCTAATTCAGGACTCAACTACTATCTACAATTTATTTGGTAGAAATGCCTATAGAGAGGTGTGTATGTACCTGTAAGACACTGATTCAGGCCTAACTTGGTGGAACCAAGTAATAATTATTTAAAACGATGGCTTAGTATCAAGGTATCTTGATAATGGCAATGGATTTCTGAAACCATGGTTGGTAATAAATTATGGTGTGGATAATAATATCGTTATCATATAATACTATCGTTTTTCTAATAGGATTTAAGATTTACGAATAGATATGTAAACACGTCCTCCTATCGATGGCGAAGTTTTCCCCAAAGTTCCCGTACTTATGTGCCGTTTTCGTACAAAATACACCGAATGCGGAGCGTTTGGCCGCACCCCTGAGAAATTTCTCTTGGGAAGGCAGTAGGTACACAAAACTGCCCGTCCCGATTCCCCAGGTAACAGACTTTTAAAATGCTTTTGAAAACCCTTCTCTCGGGGATTGTGCAAGCGGTGCGAACATGAGGAAGAGTCTGACAAAGAGTTTTATACCTACGTCGACCCACGTTCATAACCGCTGTCGGGGCATTCGCACCTCGCATGCTGGGCTGGTCGCCATTCGCCCCAGCCGGTTTGAGTAAACCGTCGATTAGTCCCCCGTTGAACTGCGCGGGCGGTGTGGGAGGCGTGGGCGATTGCCATGGTGGGAGGAAGGAAAGAAAGAAAGAAATGTAGTTCTTCTCGTGTGGAGGGGAGGGGGGGCAGACGCAGAGATGGGGAGGAGGAGGAGGCGAAGGGGTATAAGGTATGGGGGGGGGGGCAGGTGGGGAGGCACAGGAAGAAGAGGAGGTGGAGAAAGGTCACAACAGCGTAGGTATACCTAACCGCTCGCATGCCTCAGCTCGAGGAGGACCGCGGGACTGCGGCTTCCCTTCCGCAGTGAGCGAAAATAACAGTGGAATCACGATTGCGTCACCGTCAAACCGGGTTCGCCGCGCGGCGACCCCCTGGGGGGTTTAGCATTATTCGGTCATTAGAGCATTTCGGCATTTGCGGTTGTGCTGTATTGCCACGGTATTGCACACGTAATTAACGAAATTGACTTTTTGAAACTCATCCAAGAAGTGCGCTCTAAAATGAGTTTTATTCGGTCACCATCGTCTGCGCATTGTTCTCGTGACTGCTTTTTGGTCTGCGCCTATCGTGTGGGGCTGGCCTTGGACTGGGACGAGTGTTGCATGTCTGGCATGGAATCACCCCGTGCCTCACACCCTGTGGAGGTGGCTTGCACGGTACTTCGTAGATGTAGATTTGTTGGATATCAGGGAAGGCGACCGATGACTGTCATTTGCGATTGGTTGGTGAGAGAAGAATTACTTGGGGAATTGTAGAAGAAAGGCTAAGGTTTCCAGCGTAACTTAGTGGAACATTTACACACTACTTAATGAATCAATACTTCGTATATAGGTACAATATTTTGCTTCTTCTTTATTTTTGTCATTCTTAAGGTACAATAACTTGTAATCGCTGTCCTTGTATGCTCCAACTCAGGGAACTGGGAGGGGTGATGAGGTTTCTTTGTCACTCACCTTGAAATACAAACCTCCCCACCCCTACAAGTCGTTTGAGTTGCAACAACGAACGCAAAATATTGTACCTAATTTATTAATGACAAGTATTTGTCGAAACCATGGTCGGGTATTAGAAGCGTGGAATGGACAAAGTAGTAATTCATTTAGTTTATGGAGGAAGAGTGGAGAGAAACCCGGCGACGGCGTTAGCCTACTCTCAACGAATGAGGTAAAAGGGTCCACATTTGAGCATCCCATCAGACGATTAGAATGCTTATCTTCTCGTAGCACCCAAGTAGGGATCATTATTCTTCATATAGAAAGAAATTATTATCACGGCCAGGATTCGAACCTGGGTCTCAGGGATTGGGGAGCCATTCCTATCCCGATCAATGTATAAAGTAGTTGATAAGTCAGAGTTTAAGAAAGGAGGATGAAATAGAGTTTTTTGATTTAAAAATCTGTTACGAATTAAATTAAATAGCAAACAAATACGCCATTTTCTCAACAGAGGAAGAGAGCTTTACCATCTTTACGGAGCTCTAAGAGGAAATGTGCCGGGCTGAGAAAGGAAACCGTGAAGTGGGTACCTGGGGTTGAAAAAAAAGGTGATAGAAGTAATTGCATCCCCACCTAAAACTATTTTAAGCGGTAGACTAATAATGGAGCATTTCTTCGATCGGAAATGAAATCATTCACCAATGCATCCATATGTCGCGCCGTGCCCTCCCTTTTCTCGCGTTTACCATCATTCCTCGTAGAAGTTGAGTTGGAAAGGCCTTCGCTTTCGCCTGTCTTATTTTTCGCTGATACATCGTGGATCCTTCAATCACATAATCATAGGCAGTGATTTCATAACGCCTCCTGCCTCACGCCCACGTGGCGATTCACATGGTATGACGTGCTAAAGGTGAACTTTCGTTCGCCCTACGGATTATTGCTTTTATTTTCGGCTTTTCAACATTTAACATGTTCCTGGGTATGGGCATCGTATATAATCTTTCCTCTCACTACATAATTTTAGTTATTGAGTGTTTCTCGCGTCTCTCATAGAGTATATCACTAGTCATTTTAGCTCTCCTTGGTTACGAGGAAGTTAATATTAAAGTCTTTGTCCCTCGCGTTTTGGCTGTTTGAAATTCACTGTTGTTTCTAACCTCAAGTTGGGGAAATGTTTTTTAATTGTTGGTGGTGTTGCATCATTCATTGCATACCTTCCCAAGCGTATAGGTTGCTAACAGTGGGACGTTGACATCCATTCTTTTTTGAGTAAAAAAGTCACTACCACGGATTGAATTTACATATTTAAATATTTGTCGACACTTGGTTGGTATTAATGGGTTGATTTTGTAGCTACGATCTCTGACCTCTTGTTGATCTAAAACAAGTGTTTGAATATAAATGAGAAAATTATACCGTGGAAATTTTGGGAGATAATTTATGATGCAATAGTGATGTTTCCTATCGTGTGTTAGGAAACTTAACGTGTTTCTTCTTTTTCCGGATCAGTCCTTTTTCGTTCCTTTCCGGACCATAGCAAATTCAACAAACCAACCTAGCACAACGAACTGTAGATGATTATTTAATGCATTTCTTTAGTTCACGAGATGTCGGTTTTGTAAATAAAACTCTTATCGCCTTTTCAGACGTTTCGTTTGTTTTTTCAGACATCGCCAGGGTTATTAGTGCATTGAATTATTATTAGTTGAACAGTTGAATATTAATTCAGCAAATAGAATGTCGAATTAAAAATAATTTTAATTTGACAGATTTTTTGCTCTGTATCCAGATGTTTAACTAACAATAATACAATCCTCCATAAACCCTATGGTTGTCTAAAACGAAACATAAATAAACTTAGCTATATTGAAATAAAATTACTTTTTATTTGGCATTTTGCTTGCTGTGCTGAAGTTCAGCTGATAATAATCCAATCCACACTTAGCACTGAAGATATCTGTAAATACAGACGAAATGCCTGCGAAAGTGTTAGGAGTTTCATTTCAATGAACATCTCGCTAACTCAAGAGTACTATTGATACAAATGCGGTCGAGATAGCAATTATTTCAACGATAATCGTTTGGTTTAAATAGTTGAAATATGTTTTGTTCATCTCTTCCCTGAGAACCTTTTTCCATTGTTCAAATAGCCCTCAGAAATCAGAAACATTCCGTGGGCCATCCAAAGCTTTGAAGATTGCCCTTTGCAAACAAATTTCTAACAATCCCTACCCGCTATTAGAATCCCATCTGGTTATTTTTTAATTTGTGCACATGCACATAACGCCTTCAATTCTAATACACGCCATCAGGCCTTTTGTTCGTCTTCTTTCATTTCGTGAAACTTTGTAATGAGATCATACATTATCTCTTGAACGCCAAAGATCAAAGGTTTTTCGTGATTACCAATGAGATGTTTCCCGAAAATATCCATCATGACCCATGGATCATTAAATCGGTGACCCTTTTACTCATGCATTTGAACTCTGGAGCCCGTTCATGCATGGAGTTACTCGAGTAGAGCGCCACTTATGAACATTTTTATTCTATTTTATGACAACGTTACTTCATTTACGAGAAGTTCCACATTTTTAATTTTCGCGGATCACTCCTTTGTATAGCTCAAGAAAAAATAATACTGACTCATCCAAATAAATTTTAAAACCTAAGAATCCCTTCTACTAATTCTTCAAATATATTAACAAAACAAAATGTAGCTGCCTAGTTAATTATTTTTTTCTTTCAGAACATTTTTAGCCCTTCTGAGAGATTATTTCTGCTCAACAAGGTTTTTGTGCGGCTCGACTCTCATGAATCTCACTGAATCCGACACTTTCTCAAATGTTGGAGAGTATAGGCTATAATAGGAATTAATATCTCCTCGGTAGATATTTGTTAATATATCAATAGTTGTCAGTGCCACTATAAACTTCTTAGGCAGTGGCGTACGGACACTTTTCGTCTTCTTTCATTTCGGAAAACTTTGTAATGAGATAAATTATCTCTTGAACGCCAAGGAGATATTGCCTATGAGAATCTCTAAATGAAGGTTTGGGTTTAAACCCCCCCAAAAACATGTTTACCTGAATTCGTTTTCGTTCGTTTATCTGAACTAGCGACTAGAATTTTGCTTATTGGGCTGAAAATAATAGTTGAATTGCCTTCATGAAAAGATAATGTTAATTTAATTATTAGCTCGTAGGCTTCCGCGGATGCAGTGCTGACTGTTTCTTTTGTCGGGATTCATTGTTTTAGTGAATAATAACGTAATATAATTTTATGATGATGCACATAAATATTAATGAAACCCCCCCAGAATTCAAAACCTCCCCGATAAGTCAACCCCCGTCCAAGAAGTCAATCCTGCGTACGCCACTGGTCTTAGGACGTACTCGTTTATATTTCCTTGCTTCCTAATGTTTTGTAATTGTAAATTTGAAAGCATCTAGTGGTCGGAATTTTAATGAGTTCAGCGGGCGCATCGCTAGCTCTATCAGTTAAGCTGGCATTGATTATAATAATTTTAAGAGTATGTGCACGATTCAGTGTACCTATGTTTGATTGGGTGTAAAATTATTTCTAAACGCTCCGTTTCACCCATAAATCAGCTGTTTTTTCACAAGAGTTCCATTCGGCATTGCAGCGTGCTTCCTACATCTATCCATCATATCGAAAATGCCTCTTCTTTTCCTCTCTCTACCCAGCTTACGTAATTTTTTTTAACCACGACCTTCAAAATCCCCTGCCTCAAATTACATGCTCCATCCGCCTACACTGTCTCCTCCTCATTTCCTTCTGCAGTATCATTTCCTGCCCCCCCCATGTCTAACGCTTCCTTTCATGCATCAATATTTCTTCCTCTTTCTCCGAACTCAATATCAAATATTTATAATTATTCTGGCACTGATTTTATTTGTTTTTTTAAATATTGTTTTGTTGTGCTTTAATATCACCTTTAAAAATCATGCTCGTAGGTCCTCGTAAAACCATGTACATAAGCTGAGCGCCCAATCCGACGTGGTTGTCGCCCCTTGCCTCCACTTTTTACGCTCTTTTACAGTCATTTACTCTCTTGGCCGAGTGTAAGCCTATTGTATCCCTTTGTTCGACGGCATAGTCATTTAGACCAAGATATATTCAGAATACATTTTATATTTAAATAAAAACAAAGAAGAGATCCAGACGCGAAACTATTTAAATTGTAATTTTTTGCTTAGGACAATCCTAATAAAATTCAGAGACAGCTCGATTTTTATGGTGAGAAGAGCTGGAAAACGAATTAGAGACGGCAACACAGCAGTGACTAGGTAAGGATCACGGCGAACACAGTTTTGTCTTTGTTTGAGTAGTCTTCATTATTTCAAGCACCGAAAGAGATATCGAATCCTATTATTGTACTCTACAGTGCTGACCAAAATTAACGCAGCCATTTTGTGGCATTGAATCGATTTCCCATGTTCAAACCTTGTTAATGCAACCGGAAAACCTCAGTTAATACTCCGATTGAATTACATGAACAGTTGAAGACCTATTCCGTAATCATTTCCTCCCCGAGTCCACTTCGGCGTCTCATGCCAACGCAAAGGAAACTCGAACAATTTTACGCAAGACGTCTAAAAAATGGTGTGATATATTCCTTTCTAAGTGCCTGTTCATTTACCAGTGTTTTCCCCCAGTGACATATTATTTTAATATTCAGTTCTGGAGCAGGATTGGGTGAGTTTATCTACGATGGTTTTCAGATTTTTCTTTTTCAATTTCTTTTTTGTGTTGTGTCGTAGTCCTCCGCGAATTAAAAGAAAACGTCTTTAACCTTGGCCGAATTCAACGCTGTTTGAAGTCGTTCATGCTTTTTAACTTATCACGTTCGCGCAATAGACGCAACAACTATTTTTCGAGGAAACATGGTGTCTCGCGCATCCCTTCATTGCTGGAGTGTGGAGTGAGCATCCGTCAGTCCGTAACGGTCTGCGTGTCGCATATGATTGATGGGAGAGGTCGGTCTAGAATTGCGCGCTGATTGCTGGTTTCCGATTTGCCGAACGATTTCATTCTTTTTTCTTCTTTCAACGCGGGAATAACGCGGGAGACTCAATCTTTCAGTTCCTTCGTCGCAGAAGCAGCAGCGTTGAATCTACTGTGGGCGTGATTGGATCTTCGAAAGGGAAGAGCTATAGAGTCCGGAATGCCGATTCTTAATTGGGACGTCACTTCCTTTCGAAGGCGTCACGTCTTTCGACGGTATTGGAAATTCCCTCCTCGGGAGGAGGAACGCATTCTCGACGATCGAGTTTTCTCGTCGCGAACAAAGGCCTTTTCATTTGCTTTCGGATATCGACAGTGTCCGCCTCCTCCCAAATGGAAGTCTCTTTTTTATTTCTCTTTTGTGCGCTCTCTTAAAGGACTGTTAGAGGTCGCCGAAGATTGACGGCAGTGTGAAGGGAATGAATTAAAAAAAAGGAAAATGTAGGGCTTGAGGTTCTCAACTTGTCAATATTGCGCCTACTTCTGGTATATTTGCATCATTTCGTTACATATTTTAGTATGACCGAATTCGGAAAACGCTCTAATTTTCAAAATATAATTGATGCTGAATTTTCACGGAAAAATACCGAGAAAAGCTCTGTAATTATTTAAGCTTGTTAATGGTTTTTGTGTCGTTGATCAGATATTAGCTTTTGAGCTCAATTTTTGTTGAGTACCTATTGGCAATATATTTCTAGAAAGATTGTTATGTGCGTCATAATGCAACGTGTTTAAATTTGCCGGTAGAAAAGTACCTTAATCAGGAATTTTACTTCTTTTAATCTTAACGTTTCCGGTGTGCAAATAACAAATATAATTATGCCTGATCAAATATTGCTTATTTTGGCTTTGCTAGGGATACGCCTCCGCTAAAATTGAAACATGCAAAATTCAAAGTGGACATCCTACTGTACAAGATTTAACGTTAGAATATTTTATTTTGGCATACTTCACCTGTTTAACATTAGACGTATTGTTAAGCTATTAGTAGACATATTGTGACGAAACTTAATTTGTTCAGTGCTTAGGAAAAAAGCTCAATTTTTATTTTTTATTTTGTTGACGAAGTGTTGCCAATATTGTCCGTCTTTGATTGTGGATTTCATGGAATTTGTATTTCAGAGACTTATTTCCTTAAAGCAGATTATGCGTGGGGCTTGTGGGTTATATGGATGTCAGTGCTGGTGATATTAAATTTTATAACCCGGAGTTTCCACGGCTTGTCATGGATAGTGGAATTAGAACAGTTTTATTTCCATTTTAGAACTGATGATGTTCGGAGTTGATTCTTTTTACGCTGGGCAATAAAAAAATCTTGTTTGGTAATTGTGATCACCGGTCATTATTATTTTCTTTGTGTATCTTATTTTGAAATCCGCTTTTCGCTCTCTATTCGTGTGAGGATTACACTATTGATTACTCCAATTTGAGAATATTGGTTATTCCATCTGTTCATCGTTTATTCACTAGGTCTTCAGTTAAACATTAATTAAAATAATGCGTATTTAAACTATTGCTCCCGCCGTATTAGGATTCATTCAATGCGTTTGATTGCCTTGTCTTGAGCAATACATGTGGTATTCTAAAATGGGATTTACGTCATCATGGCCGTAAAGAGTTAGTGATCACAGATTTGTTTGTCACGCGGAGAAAACACAGAGAATATTATTGCCGATTTTCACCTTGAAATTAGCTTATGTCATTGCTGTTATTGCTCTAGACCTTTATCCGAGCCGTTTCCGTGACGTAAGCCGCGATTGTTCTCGGAGGTAGAGTTAAGAATAGGCCAATCGACTCGTATTTTTCCTTATTTATTATTTTATTATTGCCTGACGAAGCCGGCATAAGGGTCGGTGAAAGCTCGCGCTTTATGAAAATACAATCAGTGTTACTGAAAGCAAGAAAGTAAAATCATGCAATACACTGGAAACCTAAAATCAAAACGTATTTTTCCTAGCTTGTTGCTCGTCGCATCGGTGCCGCATATCTTCCGTAGAGATCGGATTTTTTGTTATTTTCACCGCGTTTCTTTTGATTTTAAAAATTCAAAACTCATTTTATAAGAAATTTTAATTTTAAAGCCTGTAAAATAACATAGCGTGGGCATTGAAGCTTGTTCATATTTGTTCAATTATATTTCACGGCCGTATAGCTCTCCGAATCTAGCATGTGTGGGTCAGCAAGATGTTTTTGGCGTCATCGGAAAAGATATCTTTCATTTCAACAAGCAATTTCGGTTTCAGACCTGGAACTGGGAATGATATCCGTATGGCTCACTTAAAATGAAATAAATTTTTAAAACCTATTCGCCGTTTCGAAGAAAAGAAAGAAGCGAGCTATCTCGTCTGGTTAGCGGGGTGATGACCGCTTCGAGAGACAGTGAAGAGAAGAGAGTGGTTGGACGACTCGACTCAGCTCTTTTCCTTTCCATTCTCTCGCTCTTTGAGCGAGTGGTCTGACGAGTGGTGAGGAGGATATATACGTGGGAGAAGGAGAGGTCGCTTCGAGAGTGGAGGAGCATGATGTCACGCTCGTGACGTCACTCGCTGCACTCGCCGAGGGAAGGGGTTGAAGAAGGGGGGTTTGAGGAGTGAAAAGGGACGCCAAAGGCGGGAGAGGTTATGAGAATAAAAAGAAAGAAGGGATGAGGTCATGGGTATGTGTTATGGAGTGCGATGGGCGGTTGAGACGGAGGAGGGGAGGAGGGATCGGCGACTTGGAAGACGTTTGTCTAGAAGGGGGGGGGGAGGGGAGAGTGTATAAGTGTCATCTCGACGAGTAACACCCAGTTGAGGACTGTGAGGGCCTCCTTTTTCTACGGTCCGGCCAGCCAGCCATTGAGCCCGGCCCGTCCCGGGTAGGCATTTGCGCAAGCGGTCCTCCCGAGACACATGCACTTATCAGAAGGTGGTTGGAGCGATTTTTTATGTGCAGGTTTGCGTGAAACTTTGCATACGTATTCTAAATTCATATAAGTGATATCTATAGATGAAAGTGAAAAAAATTGCATCACAACAATTTGAGTTATTGGCAATCCAATGCTATTTCAACACAGCCTTATGGCACATGAAATATATTTCGTAATAATTCGATTGCATGTGTAGAGATTTTATTCTATATGCGAAATAATACCTGTATTATGATTATAATTGTTGCTAACAAATACCAAGATGTGTCGCTGAGTCCCATGTTCGAAAAAAAACATATTTCATTACAATTTTGTCTGAAGGTCGAATACCGCGATGAAAACTCGGGTCATAACATGCTTTAATTAAGGAAATCAATTAAAAATATAATTCTTGCATCATTTCCATGATACCCTGTATGGTGAGTTATAGCGTATTAACAGATTCATTTGAATTAATGGGGTACAAGAATTTTTGTTCGACTTACTTAAGCAATTATTAAATTGTGCACTCAATGATCCACGAATATCGCCCTAGCTACCTTGTGGGCGTTTTTCTAGACGCAACGACTCGGCGTTATACTCTAGTTAGGCCGCATCACGAATACGCCGCGAGTATTTGGGGCCAATCTCAGAAAGATTTAATTCGCGAAATGAAAATTCCTTTTTCTGTTATAAATGCTGTAATGGAATGCTAATATATTTTACGTGTATGTAATTTTGCAATAATATGTGCATTCCAAAATGATTGTCGAGGCATGAAGGCGAGACTGAATGTCGCTTGGTAGACTTGATTCTGTTCTTAAGTTTTGTAATTTACCACTCTTTTCATCGCTTCATCTCGTTTGAAATGCCCCACATGAATTATTTTCTGCATGTATTAATACCTCGTTGTATCCATGAAATAAATGCATTATTAATACTTATCAGTGGTAGTATGTTAGCCCGTGTACTGCATGCTAGTTAACATATCACTCACTTGGTATCTGGTTTGGCTTTGCATTGATCACCTGACTGCTTTCTGGGCCTCGCTTATCGGCCGGGGGAGCGTGCAAGGTTCTTATTTGAACTGGGATAAGCACTACATGCCCGGCGTGGAATCAACGCGTGTCACGCACCCTGGGGGTGGCTTTCGCGGTATTTCGTAGATGTAGATGAATAAAATGTAAAGGAAAGCCACACGCTTCGCTAAAAACTGCTACGGGCTAACAAAAAGTCTCGAGCAGGAGATGGAAGGACTAGGTTGGAAGTAGTAAGAGACTCGGAGGCTACACGCTAGGCCTAAACTAGGTACTTGAAAAATTCAGATCAGGCGAGTTTCAGTACGACGCGGAGGATATTATTTTGCCTTTTCTACGCATTATATGTGATTACAACAAAACAGCGTGACACTAGTATAAGGCACATCGCTACCATTCAATTCACCTCCGTACTCCCCTCCTCCTTTTCCCTACTCCCTCCCCTTTTAAGTCAGGTGTCCTAACACAATCTGTCAAGCGCCTCTTCGACTGTTCACAGAGTAGTATGTACATGTGAATGCTTAGGACTTATTTCAGCGCCTTCTAAAATCGAACTTAATTCAGAGTACTCACAATCGTATAGTGCTAAAGGCCTAATCGTATTCGATGAATACTTCGAATCGATTGTTATTCCTGGAAACGAAATAGTTACAATACTTATTTTTCATTTTTTCTATAGTCACAAAATAATCGTCTGTTGTAAAAGTATCTTAAACATACTATGTGAAAAAACTAGTCAAGTTAAAGACTCAAACATGTATATTTTGCCAATTAATGAGAAGCTCAGTAAATTAAAGCTTCGTTTTTGCGTGATTGATATTGCCATTCTTGCTTATTACAACCGCCGAAATTAAAAAAAAATTCGAATATGTTCGCTATTATGACTAGCGAAGAATTTCGCTCATACTAAATTAACAC
Source organism: Pyrrhosoma nymphula (assembly GCA_963573305.1). Classification (NCBI taxonomy): domain Eukaryota; kingdom Metazoa; phylum Arthropoda; class Insecta; order Odonata; family Coenagrionidae; genus Pyrrhosoma; species Pyrrhosoma nymphula. Next base: position 100,888,024 of record OY754333.1, on the reverse strand, counting down.
TCAGCGCATTCCCCGAAGCTCAAAACCCTCTTCCGGGTAATAACTCGTTCTCCCATGCAACCGTCTCGCTTCTAAAGAGCCTCGTAATGGGTACACTGCTCGATGCAATTCATTCAAATTCTCTCCTTCGGACAATTGGGTTCATGGGGAGAATGAGAAACGACTCCTTATCGCTCGTTCGTCGCATTAATTAATGAATCATGGGACTGACTGGTTGCGTAAGGCTCTTTTGGGCCCACGACGGCTGCTCGTTTAAGGAAATGAAATTTCGCCTACACTGGTCACGAGCTCCTCAGATGATGCCGAGGCTGACTTGGCTTTTCCACCATTCTCCGGGACGAACGGAGAAAAATATGTCAAGGGATTGTGACATCCTCAAGCATAGCGGAATTTGATCCACGATGGCGCCGCTAGTTCTCGCGCTCATGCAGTGGGTCTTGTTTACGTAAGAAATGTAACCATATACTTTTTACTGCCGTAATATTTACATGAATAGTGTCGGGCGTTGACATTTCCGTCAACATGATGCGCCCAGCAGTCAAAGCCTTGGGTGAACAATTCCAAGATCGATTTTTGTCAGCTCCTTTTTTCATCTGTTCACTCCTTATACCTGTTCGTATCTGAAGCTGTGCATACTCAGTCTATAGATCTTAGCCTTCTTCCGTATGCTTCATTAGAGGATTCTGCTCGTTTGTGTTGATTTTGAGTTGTTACGCTGTATGTTGTATCCTCTTAGCTTTAATCATACTTCGTCTCCGAATCGATAGCATTAACCTAAAGAATCTCATTGGAGGCTTTGTTTTATAAGTGTCAGGCACATCCATCATTCTCCGGTTACCCGTCCATGAGATTCCTGTGATATTGAGACAAAAAGGTAATATAAAATTTATTTTTAATTATGATAATATTTTCCCGATATCTCCGCATTTTAGCCTTGGGAAAAAAAACTAAAAAATCTATTTTATTTATAAACTTACTTGAAATTTTTCCTCATTCAGGTAAATGCCAATTTAAAGTAGTGCATATAGCCAACAGTGTTTTTTGCATTGATTCCTTATGTTCTACCCCGCTTCTAGGGGGAAGCTGGACCCTATAAAAGAAAGCCTTATCAACGACCTTAGATCATTTTCGCGTTTCTTTCTGAAAAATACTCCCCCACCCTCTTAAACGAAACTTGAGAGCTGGATGCGCTTTCGCTTTACTTCCTTCATGGGGTTGCTTTGTCGAACAATGTTAAGTAGTACTGTAGAGTTGCTTAGTCTATGGTTGTACTAAATTTGACCCAGTAAGTAAGGCTAGTCATATAGAGCTGAATACTAAATGAATATGATACTCAACCTGGTACTTAGAGTGCGTAGACACTATTTTAGGCAAACACTCTGTAAATATATTAGTAATTCATCATATAAATTACTAACTCAAATAACGCTCATGCTCGTTGCGGTTTTTGGCTTTACAAACTCGGCTTGACAACTTCTTCAACTCCAAACAAGTAGGTTTCATCAGACGTGGAATCGAAAAACTACCTCAGCGTTTGAAGGGAGTCATATATAATGGATAGGAATATATTACCGATAAATTTCTGTATACTGTTCATTTAAAATAAAATCTTTTATCAAAGCCAAAAAACCCTGCGAATGCGTCATGCGCTGCGAATGCGTTATGCGTCAACCTAATGTTTCGATTGAGTATTCATTTCCGTTTACTTCATTCATTTAGAGCTACGTCACGGTAAAACGCTAGGATGTATCGTAATATACTTTCTCAGAGGAATGCCGTTCGGTTTGGAATGATAACCTGTTTTTATCGCTCACACCAACTCCTCATTAATGGGCGAAGGATTCTTCTCTGTTGACACAAATAGGTGGTAAGTGTGCGGAAGCAAAACTTTATAGTCTCCAATGATTTAATTTCCGGTTTGATTTATGCATAGTGTATTTGTTGTTTTTAAGTCAGTGGCACTTCCCAGTACCGAGGCCAACTCTGACGGACGTTCCCGACATTTTTTATTTAAGTGTCCCATTTAAAACACCCCAGCAAAGGAAAAAAGGAAACATTTTTGTTCATTGACTCAATCCTCTCTCAGCTCAGGCTCCCCGAAACACCCCGCGGGTTTGTTTGTGGTCGTCCTTTCATTACGTCCGCCCACTTTAAAGAGATATTAAAAAAACTTAATAGTCCTTGCTTTTTTTCGGGAGCTCGTAGACCAGGATGATATGAAGCAGGAGGCTGACGATTGTGCAGAGGGGGATGGCAATTGCGAGCTTTGTGGAGAGTAAAACAAATGAGCGAGTCCATGGAACTAAAGCACTACAATTTCTACTATTTAATGGTAGTTTCCCTGCATAGCAAAGTTATCACGGGTGGGATTACGGTTCCTTCTTTCCCGTTACCGCTATGCAAAACGCAAACCGCTATGAAGGTGGCTGGAGCGATTTTTGTTTATGTACAGATTTGCGTGAAACTTTGCATACGTGTCCTTATTAGTAATATCTATCGATAAAAGTGAAAAAAACTGCATGCTACCGATTTGGTTTCCTGGCAATTCAATGATATTTTAACAAGTACTCTTATGGCACTCGGTATATTTTGAAACAATTCGATTACTTATGTACAGGTTTTCCTCAAAATGCGAAATAATAAGTTTCATATTATTATAGTAGCTTCTAACAAATATCAAGGTGTCATACAGAGTAAGAAAAGCGTATTTAGATATGATGTTCTCGTAAATTTCGAATTTCGCGCCGAAAATCCAAGTCAAAACAATCCTTTAATTAAGGCGAAAATTTGAAATATAACTCTTGCATCATATACATTACTACATGTATGGTGATTTCCAACATATAAACAGGTGTGTACTTGAGTGAAATGTGGTCCAATAATATTTTTTTCGACTTACTTGAAAAGTTATTAGAATGTGCCTTCAACGACTCACGATTACCGCTCCAGCCACATTTAAGGACAATGCTCACCGTTACTGTCCTAGGAAGGCACTCCCTTGAAAAGCACCTCACAAAATTTGAAGAGTGGTGATTACGTTTTCGCTCTCATGAGCGCAGTAGAAAAATAACGATAACGCGAGCGCACGTTTTATGGAGAACCGTGATCGCGCTCTATGTCAGGAAAGCGACAACATCGAACCTGATGCAAATTATGCTTTGGTGAAATCATCAAAGCTACAAAATCGGAACTTGGTGCCTTATTCAGGGAGCTTATTCACGAACGATTCGGAAATGTCGCCTCGACAATGGTAAGCCGTCGAGGCGATAATTTCGAGGGCCAGGAAATCAATGATGTTGCTTTGCGACGAGACCATGACTGTCAACAATTAAAAATGATAGGTAGTGGTAATTGAAAAGTTTTAAAGTTCACCTTTCGTGAGGTGAAATATAACCTCAAGTTACACCTGATGCTATCAACCAAATGAAAAAGTGCTGGACTTGGTAGGTGAGGAAAGGAAGCAGATGGGAAAAATAAGGAGACCGCAATAATGGATGGCGGGAGTATTTAGAGTTAACTGTAGAGGATGCTGGGGGAAAGAGAGTTGGGTATTCATGTCGTCTACAGTCTGCGGCCAATATCAAGTTATCGTATGCGGTCTCCAGGGTATTTATTTCTCTTAAACAGAGAGTACTGTATTTTCATGCTTTTGATATAAATACGCGATTGTATTGTTGCTCTGTTAATTCGAGCCAAGAAAACGAATGTGGCGATCCAAAAAAATCTAAAGTGAAAATGTTTTCTAAGTATTTCTGCGAGACATGTCTGCACTTCACTGTGTCTACGATTTGTTTCAAGTAAATGTTTTTTAGATATTGGTATCATTAAACGTTTTTATTGGGCTTAAATATATCTGTTTAAAATATTGTGTAAGTAAATATTTTATGTTCGCTTAAAATAGTATTCTTCTTTCATAAAATTATTACAAACTATTTTAGAGCGTAAACAATCTGTAGACCGCACACAACATGAACTCCGAAAGTTGGTTAGTTTGGGAATGAGAGGAGAGAACTGAAGATTTACGACGGCTTAAAGGGAAGGAAAATGAACCAAGTGCTATAAAAGGATTTCATTTTGGTAAAAAGTTGGGAAAAAAGAGTTTGTGTGCGGAAAATATCTGAGGAAACTCCCCGGGTTGGAGGAAACTACATACGCAGCTGTCCATGGACCTACCATTCATTTGGCTGGCTACGAATGGTGATGATGGCAGATCAAGTTGGCGAGTGCGCTGTTGTTCATTCATTCATCGTTTGACCCCAGTCCCGGCAGTGGGGCCCAGGACTTTAAAGAGATTCTGCCACGTTAAAGAGATTCAAAACCTTTAAACTATAGTAGTTTCCTTATTTTTGGAAGCTCGTAGACGAATATACGTTGACGCCCGCATTTCAGGATAAGTGGCAACTGAGGAATGTTTCTGGTGTAAGGCTGGAATTAAAATTAGGATTAGAAATTATAAAGGCGATTAGGTTTGCTGTTTACCAGATCTTGTTTAGATACACGGATAAAGGGTTGTAACTTTTATTGGACGCCTTGTACAATCAGTACTACCGATTGGGAGCGAGGATAAATCATCGTAAGACAAATGTTATGAACCAAAATAGGTGATCATTAGCAAGAGTAAACAAATGTTCGGCGCCTTGGCTGAAGTCTTTCTAAAAAGGTTAGTATGAAAGCTGACATAGAGCGTAACGCTACATGGGAGCGACACCTAGAGTCTGTGATAGGGGAAATGTCATATACTACAGGCGTCCGAAACGTGGGTGTGGAGGAAGAACGTTAGACCGAAAGGAAGGCAAATGAAGCAGTATTAGGTATTGTTGGGAGAGGATTGAGGGAGTACGGAAGAGGCGATATAGATGGATGGAACTATAAATAAAGGGTGATGGGCACTGAAGATGGCAACACAGCTGATAGAAAGACTAGGTTTGGAGCCACCGGAGACTCAGAGGTTTCACGCAATGTTAAGATAATTCGAGAAATTCAGAACGCGAATTTCAGGGTGACAAGGGCTGGTGAAATTAGCAAAGTAAGAGAGACTCTGCCGAACTGATTGGTAGAAAATTCCTTCTTCCCACGCAACATTAATGACTATATCTAAGACAGTGCGAGATAGCAAGAAAATCCTTCTGCATGAAATTCAATTTCATCCTTTCCCTCTTCCGATTCCTAGGCGGGACAGTCCTCACCTGCTAAACCTGTGGTCGCGGGTTCGAGTCCCGCGTGGGAGGATTTTTCGCCACGGGGTAGGAAGCATGTTTTTTGTTGATGAACAACATTCATTGCAAAAAAGGGCTTTCAAGTCCTAAATTTGTTCTGATGAGAGACTTTCCATGTGATAATTCACCAAGTAAAGCCAGAAACTGTCACTGTAAATTTGTCCATAAATAAATACAACGTATATATTTGTTTTCCCTATTCCATCCCATTGTACAGACAATGTAATGTCTGATTTCCTAAATACCTCCTTCCGCTCGCCCCTGTGGCTGCTTGCTTTGCAGTATGTAGATGTAACATATAGTTTTGAAAGGTAAATCTGAGGAAAAGGGGAAGAGGGAGGAGATGGGTTGGTATGTTGAATGGAATGAAGAGATGTCGGCAGTGTGCTGAACTGAAGAGAGAGGTCGTTTGAGGAAGTAGTGCAATTCTAGAAACGACAATATCGTAACGATCGATCTATACTTATCTTGGCCGATTGAACACGCTATACAGTGAAACGTGTCTTGCATTAGGCGAAACCACAGCCAAACGGAAACCCTGTCTTATCTAGAAAAAAGTTTTGGTTCCGGTAGGGGATGTAGAGTTTTGATGCATTATTACCTCATGTTGAACGGAAACTATTTGATGAGGAATCAGAATAAATTCCGGGGTACGTAAACTTGAGGTGGCATTTTACATGAAAAATTAAATCGTAGCAAAATATAATTTTGAGAAATTTTGGAGGCTAAAGATTTGGCAGATTCTGAATAGAGGTTATTCCGATTTATTTCACTTATAAAATGGGGCCATTGGCAACGTAGGAGCTTGCATTATATGGCATAGAAAGAGAAAATGTCTTAAAACTTAATAATTAAAAGCCGGGATATGAGTGCAGATCTTATTAACCTGTTGTATTGAAAAAATCTTTGAATCCGGTGACTTTGCTTTTTTGTTGTCTTATATTGTCTATGGACTTTGAGCCGAACATGCATCGCATAGTACTATGTATTAGTAGTACCATGATACGTCGCATCTCATGAAGCGGTGTAGCCCGACCATACGGTCGGTTTATGGTCCCTCCAGCACTGTAGGTTCCTTGGACTGCATCTCATGGACATGGCATAAGGTCCTTTTAAAGTCCTTTCATTGAAATTTCAGACCCTGAATTAAGCACTTTACTGGAAAAATATCATGGTCTCAATTAGTTTCCGCAAAACACAGGTTTACTGTAATAATAGACGAGGAGTTGGCGAGTGCGCTTTTGCTCATTCATTATTCGACCGCAGTGCCATCTCCAGTGCCGGCTGGGAGGTCGCTAGCGCGTGCGGCTTTAGGACCGTGGCGGTGGGGTTGGGTGGGTGGGTGGAGAGGGGGAGAATCCCCTCGTGTAATAGGGCGTGGCCTTGAATCCTCGTGGGTGGGGACGCAGTCGGAGAGACGGGGGTGGTCAAAAGGATAGGACAGGATGTGGGTGTGGGGTACTGGCGGCTGGTGGCCTTAGTCGGGGGATGTCAGCGGGGGAGGTGAGGAATCCCTTCCTCGCTCATGTAGGATCGGCCATAGGGGTGAGAGAGCATCGAAAGAGTTGCTATTTATAGCTCCTCCAATTGGCGCCGTGCTTTGGTTTTACTCCCATTTATCATCTCGTTTTCCTCCCGTGGACTGCAGCCGAAAAAGGAATGCGATACACCTTTTGTTGGTTTCCAATCGCCTTGCGCAGTTTAGCGATAATCGTATAGCAAATGGAAACACTTCAGCCCACATTCAACGTGACGCTTTGTAAGGTCCGCTCCGAGTGTTATTTCCCTGGTGGCACGATCTGGAAAATGTCGCTTAACTTTGTTAGTTAAAAATGACTTAAGTTCATCAAGGCGCTAAGATTGAAGCAATTTAAACAATGAAATTTCTGTGGAGAAATAAACTTTATGAGCATATGCATTTATCTGCTGATAATTTTTTGTTTGATAATCGTAAAAATGAGTCTGTAGCTCTCGACTCTCCCGGTCACATTCTTATCTCTCAATTTCCTGGTGGTTCTTATGTTTTTATGTCCCGTTTAATCTGGTTTTGTTTACTTACGAATTTATCCCGTGGTCTTCCTCGCTGGACTTACCTACCCTTCTATTTTTCCCTCTATCATGGCCCTTTCAAGTTTAATGTTTCTCTCGATGTGTCTAGTCTTTATGGATATTCTCCTTCCTTGAGTGTGTCATATGGGTTTTCATTCTTCGTATTCGTCTATTATCCTGTAAGCCACCTCAAGGGAGTGTGGCAGGGGGTGAATTTTCACCAAAATTCACTACAATATATGCTACAAGTGTTATAGATTCTACGAGTGCCAATTTGTACATGAACATTTATTATACCAAAGCATACATGAACAATTATATAAGAGTTATAGTGGAAATTTACGAGACGTGCTGCTAGTATACTTAGTATATAAGACATAAGCATTTGATAGAAAAGAAACTGATCCTTCGGTTTTGATTCCAGATAAAGACAGTAATTACCTACACTAAGTGTTATAATAAACTGCAGTCATCATATTTTCCCTCCGCAAAAACTATGATCGACTACCGCACGCGCCAACGTAGCTGAGGAATTTTCTTCTGTTTCTATTCGTTTGTAGCTTGGTTAACGGAGATGGATCGGAGTAATTTCAATTTTTTTACCGCAGATGCGTAATTGGAAAGAACCCGAAGATCGATGGAGGATGATAAGGGGGTGTGGCCATGACAGTTCATGTTGGCGCCTTGTCATTGTTGCTTGCGGCTAGCTGGGATCTGTGTAGCATCAGTGCACAGAAGGATTAGCGTCGTTACTGGCCAATGTTGTTCGCTCATTTTCTTCCTTTCCCCCGAATAGCCATTGGATACGCGTGGTGAATCTCCATTGGAAAAGTAATGGGCGAAGGGGTGTTTTCAGTGCCCAACAGAAATGATGTTCGCTTGTGGTGTGAATTAAAACGGACGTTGTGCTGTGGACGCGAGGCGTTAGCTGTAATGCTAAGCAGAAGCCCACTTCATTCACGTTTGATGAGGCTAGGACAAAATTAGAAGGGTTGTTGAAGTTTGCGGGTGGAAATAGGAAATGGCTGACTCATCTGGTTTTCTTGTTGCGACTAGCGTTCCGTTATCTGATTGGACAAATGCTTTCCCCTGAATTTCTCAACGTCGGCACTCGGCTTTAAATTGCCGAGCATTCGCCCAATTGATTCCTCTGCAAGGGTATGATTAAGTATTTCAATGTATGTGCCTTACTGATGGATGCTTCACTTTGTTGAAATAACTTGGAACTTTCGTTACAAATATATTCTGAAAAGTATCCTTCAGGTACTTTGGAAATAAATGGCTTTTATGTGTTGAAATGCTGGTAGGATTCTATTTATAATCGGCGTGGAAAGTTCTAAGTTATCCATTTGAAACCATTTTAAGCTAGGCAGTAAACTTAAAGTTAAACTTGAAGTAAAAACTAATTTAAAATGCTGTTCCCAACTACCCTGTCTTTTGACTTGGCTATAAACATAGGTGGTATCTCGCCCTTATTTTTCCTTATCGTTCCCTCTACTGTTAGCACGTTTTTTTTAGAAGTTCAAATGCTAACGGATAGGACATAAACTAGTTATCAAGGGTGACATTTCTTCCAGTTTTACGTATATGTTGAACTAATCTTTTCACTATGGAATCTGGCTATGGAGTTCTCTGTTTTTATTATATTTGGATTTTACACGTCATGAGGTATTGAGTCGAAATCATGAGTTGATGTGCCATAAATTTATGACATCAGTTGGTTCGCAGCTAGGGAAACAAGTGAAGCTAATGAAAATATTCAGAGAAAATAAACAATGAATTATGCGACTGGAATAAAAACAAATAATTTACCTTGGAGTCTGAGTTGGAATTTCTGCCGGTAGAATGACAAACGTGCAGTTAGATCACGGGCCGTTGGGTCGAAGGCACGAGGTTGATGTGTCATGGTTTAGGTATTGTAAGTTAGAAGTTGTTTCGCAGCCGGAGGAGCAGCTGAAGCCACTAAAATATGCTGTGAAAATAAACAATTTCACTGTGTCCAATCGAACTTAACGTAAACTTAAAACGCTCATGCTCCATGGCTTTGATGCATGCATTCGTGTTCCTCCGGCGCATATTAAATGAACACGAATTGAAATGAATGACCGCGTCCCGCCGTTATAACGACCAACAATGACGTGGCTCTTACTCCTTAAGACTTCTTTATTAGGTCCCTTGTTTTCCTTGTAGTGCTGCCGGTTGAGAACGATTAGATTCGTAAGCCTTAGGAAATCGGCATTCTTTCATCAATGATACGGGGTGTACGTAACAAGCGATGAATACTAAGGCGCTTAGTCATGGCTTGGACTCGTATTGTAGTCCTGTCAGAGAGCCGTCATCTCTGTCTTTCTCTCTCTCTCTTATTTCCTTCAACCTTCTTCTCTCCCGCTACTCTGACGGTTTCCCTGCGTAACTTTTGAACTCAATTTTGATCATTTGTCACCATTATGCCCCTTGCCGGATATTAGTCGTAGGTCGTCGATGAGCTAAGGGATATGACTCAACACGGTAGCAGTAAGTTCATTCGGTGTTTTCTCCTTCGAGATTTCGGCTAGGCGATGCCTTTATTTTCATTGTCACTCTCTCTGTAATTGAACCCTCAAGTGATGGAGAAATTTTTATTTCATTTTGACGAGCATTCAAAAGAAGCCTCATTGTGTGGACCTCTACGTTTATTAAAACCGACCTTAGTCGCAACAGCTAATGGTTTGGTTTTGATAATGACAATAATTTGTCCAAATAAGGGTCGGTTACGGTTAACTTTGTGGTTTATGTTAAAAGGATTTTTCATTGTTAATTTCAAGCTATAGTGATGATTAATGTTTTATAGTGCAATAACAACTTATAGCCCTTGAGCAAAAATCCCCAGGTATTAAAAGGCATTGTATATATACAGTCAACAAAATTCTCGCATTTGGCTGGGACAAAATTACATTGAGGTATTACCACATTCGTTTTATTTGCCAATGAGGAGGCTACCACACTACCCAGGCTTTTTCATTTTCATGGCATTAAAAAAAAAGAATTTAAGAATATTAGATGCTATGCACTTGCTCTTCATCGTGGGTGGCAACGCAAGAGTCTTTGATGAAGCCACAACCCAGGAAGTAACTCCTATACCATGACATGAGTTTTAATTAGAAGCAAAAGAAAGTTACGATAATTAAGGAGCGTGGGTAGCGTGCTAGACTGAGCATTGGCCCGGTAAGTGAACGGTCCGTGGTTTGATTCCCGGACCTGGTTGATTTTTTTCTCGTGGCAATTTCCAAGAATAAAGTCAGTGGTCTGCGGTTGGCGGAATGGGAGAAGAATTATCACAGGAGCTTTAACACTTCATTTTTGCGGATAAGTTACGCGGAAGCCTTGGATCCTTAGAATTAAAGAAATAGCTTTTTCTTGTTTTTCAAACTTTTTAAAGTGTTATTTCATTGTTTTATGCTCCTAGTTACTGACGCCACGCCTAACTGTGAAGGAATCTTTAAAGGGATTTGTGGTTCTCACCGTTTGGCAAACGTGTGAAAGGAAGTCAGTGAGTATCAGAAAGAGTGATGGGAGAAATGTTTTTCCCATTCATATTTCCTAGAGATATTGTGGTTGAACGAACTCCACAGGCCTGATTTTTCAATTAGGTATTGTTTTACCTTAGTTACAAAACGTGTCTTTCCAATATTTTTAGTTGAAATTAAGTAAAAGAAACGCATGTTTCGTATTTGCGTGCACATCCTTCTTGATTTATTATGTTTGTGGATTATTTTATTATTATAAAATATGCTCTCAAATAACCATTATGGGATTGATAATTGGAATTTTACTATTGTTTCTCTGGCATAACTATCAATCACTAATGGGCACAATTATTAAGTCATTGTGTTTTTTAAATTGTGCTTTTCCATATTTCAATGACCATTCCCTAATATTTCCTATCGCCAGCTTAGCATTTGGGCGTGGAATACGCTGATTCAGAGCGTACGTTTAGATATTCAAGTAATTTTATTGCCCTCCAAATTTAAATGCCCGGATGGCAATTAAGATTATTCAAATCTGTATCGAATGCATCTTTCTTTACTTTAGCCTATTACGGCAATTGGCTTCCTTGAGAATGCTCAAGAGCTTGATTCAGGTTATAACTTGAGAAGTATGAATGGGAACAATAAATTAAGTGAACCAACCCTGCTGTCACATCTCAAAACCAGCCAGAGTTCTTTAATCACTATTAATGCTAGTCCTGTAAAATCAATTAAGTTGTTTTTGGAGTTATAAACCACGCCCTTTGCTTAGCTTGAAGTTCCTCTCTACCACGCTCTGTATGGCGTTAGGGACTGCTGGTTTGGGCTGTTGACTTATGATTAAGTAAGTCTGGAGTTAATATTTAGAGAAATAGGTAACTGTGTACTGCTATGATTCCACTTACAACTCCACAGAGTTTGTTTCGAAATTGAAGTGGCTAGTGGTTCTTCTTGTAAACCAAGCTGCTAAATAGTTGACCGAAAAGTAACCGTCTTAAGAGTTCCTATGAGTAGACCGTAGCCTACTTCATTCTTATTATTTGATTAGGTGCTTTAGCTTTCCTTTTGCTGCATACATTGTGCGCTTAATGGAATGGATAACTTCTTGATTAGTCAAAAACGAATTCCCCAGAGCAATCGTTTTGTACCAATAATCCTAGGTAAAAGAAACAAAAAGCTAGGAAAAGGTGATGCTGTTATTTGTGTAGATTAATAAAGATGAAAATCAACCTTGCAACTCGTCTTATCAGAGGACCCAGCTAGTGAAAGTGATTGCCATGACACTCTTGTACTTCGAAGTCATGAATATTGCAGTGGACGTGGATTATTATTTCGGTAATCAAACTGTGTTTGCTATTGTAATGGTAGCATTTTCCTCCCAATAGCCTTCAATTCGTATCTTCCAAGAGTAATCAAATTTAGTCGTGCTCTTTTCAAGTCGAGGTGCGATAAATGAGCAGAAAAATATTCAATACATAGAACTTATTAAAATTGAAATCAAGAAGGTACAATTCGCCGAATTTAAAACACGAGTGCTACGCTGCACTAATTCATTCTGCCCATTGTCATAGCAGCTACATTGATAAGATATTGGCACTATCGGATCCCCCAATTTTAATTTTGATTTCATTTTGTGATAGCCCCTCCCCACTGAATTCATCATATGCCTTGTCATAGATTCGTGTGGTACAATTTGGGAACTATTTGCATAAAATATTGAGGTCGTAAATCTTTATGTAGTATTTTACAGCATGTGAGAGCAGTGTTTCCGTGGAACTAAAATTTAAAAAATCTGTTGCGTAAATGTTGTAAATAACGGAGATTGAATGCATATGTGAATCATGATGGTTTATAAGACGATTCGATGAACCATAAATTGAAATTTCAGTTCCATTCGATGTAGTATCTGATGCCTCAGTGTTTATTTTCCGCCTTTAGAAACTGAGGGTAGTTTTATAGCCATGGGATCGTTTTTGTACCTTGTGGAGACACGAAGTGCTCGATAAATGTTAGAGGTACAGCTCTCGCGAAAGCTTATGGCATTCGGATGTGCAGAAGAAGACGTTATGGAGGGGTAAACTTTGGTGGAAGGGAAAAGGGACGTAGGGTAAAGCGAATACATGGCATTTGTGCCATGCATGATTGCTTTTGTTCTTGGAACTTGTATGACGCGGACAACACAAACGCCGCGCATCCGAACGCCATAAGCTTTCGCGAGAGCTGTAGTTGTGCATCAGCAAGGCAATGTGTAGACTTTGCTTAGCGTCTAAAATATTGACGAATACAACGGCTGGTTGAATATATTCCCTTTGCCGCGTTACCTAGAGCTAAGAGTTTGAGAGCCTTTTGCACGGAAAAATGTATTAATAATAACTCCTCCCTTGTTGATGATGGAATGTAGCATTTGAAAATTCCAGAGTTTGCAAAGAAAACTTCAAAATTCTGTTTACTCATACAAACGAACTCGTACTGTTTGCCAACACAAAGTTATTTTTGTAGGTAATATCACTAGACGCATATCATGTTAAACGAACCACCCATCATCATAATACCCGCGGGTTAAATAAAAGGAATTTATATTATTTTCCCAAACTGAAATCATGCAACTAAGGATTATTTTAGATCAGGTATCCTGATCATTTTTCAGCTATGATTTGATATGAGTGTTGTGGATAGGTGGATGTTTGATGGTGTGAAATATGTACCTTCGTGAAAAGTTCTATCAGTCAAAGAAATGCTCATCAACTTCACTCCTGTGAAATTTCTAATCGTTGAACTGTTCTTTTAATCAATAAAAATTTTACCACGTCATCGTCTTTTAACTACTCGTACCTATATCCGCTCGACAGATGAATGGAGAAGGCAGAAACAAGATGAATGAATACAATTTACTGCAATGTATGGAATTTTGGGACGACATCATGCATTTTTGACTAGTGCGCCAATCTATTCCAATGTGAATGTAGATATTTGTTATTACGTACTCGACATGGTTATTGTGAAAATCTATCCTCTTCTGGGAATATATGCTTTAGAACCAAAAACATTAATGATGACATTAACGCCTCTAAGTTGTAGACAAACTTTTCTTTTCTGTCTGACATTAGGCTTTTATGATAAAAATTACCTCAAGTAGTACAGTATTATTTGTTAAAATTGGTTTCCAGGAAGATGAAATTTTCAGTTTTTTTCAAGTCCTAGGACATTTCCCGAAAAAGAAACAAAAAATTACCCATATGGATACGCCTTTATAAATTGCTGTCGGTATTTCGACTGTCTTATTCAACTGTTGAAATAGTTAATTAATAGTTGTTAATTAGTTCAACTGTTGTTCAATTAATAGTTAATTTCCTAGAAATATTTCAAGTAAAAAGGCTTGATTCTACCAGTTCCAGTACCATGATTCCAAAATCCCCTCCCATTTCAAGTTCGGTTTTTTCATTTCTTATCAAAAATCTCCTAAGATGCTAATTTTTCAGTATGACTTTTCCCCTTAAAAGCCATTCCTTTCAGAAAAAATCAGCTGCTGCTTTCTTTTGGATCTAGTGAGGATCTATTAAAGTTAAATGAGTCTCCATAATCACCAGCGATTTTAGGTAGTTAATGATCGATGCCATTTTCTTTGACTATCATTATTTGAGTTGGTGTACCAATTGAGCTAGGTTAAAATAGTAGGAGGATAACCTCTGCGTATGTTTTACATTTTTTTATTATATTAAATCAGATTATAACGCACTACGGTGTCTAGCGATTCCCAATCTCCGTTGTTGTCGGTCGTTCCACTGCTCTTCTTCAAGACCTTTCTCCCTCATCTCGGTTTTAACCTCTTGAAGCCAGCTCTTCCTGGACCTTATAGTTATTTTTCTTTGAAATTATTTGATAACCTAGAATACCTGAGGAACGATATGGCTGTTCTACTTCGTGTGCATATTTCTTGAATTGTTTGGTATAGTGTCCATCTAGTGTAATTGTTAGCCCTACGTACTTAAATTCTGGACAGCGCCGTATTCGTTGTCCAGTTTCGAGGGTAAAGCTTTTTAGTGTTCCACATATACATATATATTTGTTTTTTTCATATGCAATTTTTTTCTTTAGTTTTGCGAGCGTCCTCCACTCATATGTTCGATATTTCACGGAGGAAAAATCATTCGCAGTGACCGGAATTCGAACCCGGATACCTCGGTTTCACACAGTGCTTTAGCCTATTGAGCAACAGAGGCGTCCTTCTTCACTGTGGATTGTTGAGAGTTTTATAGGAACAAGTTGTTCTGGACTGCCGGGCATATGATGTGACCGAAGACGTCCAAAGCGTGCGCTTAGTGCCGCAGTCCATGAGTATAAAGCCACACATGGAACGCAAAGAGGTGTGTGAACGCATTTTGAGGATACCGGGACCGAGAAAAACTGTTTCCTATACAGCTTTCAAAAATCCACAGGGGAGGAGGACTCCTCGGTAGCTTAACTGGCTACAGCACATCGGCGCGAAATTGAGGGACCCGGGTTCGAATTCCGGTCAAGGCAAATGATATTTCCTCTGTGGAATATTACACTTGCTGGTGACTCCGTAAAATAAATCCCGTGGCTAGTCCCCGGTATCGTCAAAATGCGTCCTCTACTCTTCTTCCTATCCATGAAGTCTATTCTCTTTCTCTCCTTACCCAGCTTACAGTACATAAACAAACTTGAAAGCTATTACAAGTTGGTTATTCAAACCCTGGATTTCTCGTTCAGACTATGCTCGTGAACCAACCCGCAGCTCTAACCCAGCCGGACGGTGTAGGCCCTTGTTTTCGACGCATTAACTGTCGGCGATGTCAAGTATGTTGCCAATAAAGCAGTCGAGGGCTTTCTTAATTAAACTCCTCCCAAGGATCGCCCATTTTCCCTTCAAGCATCCGAGCCCCCGACGTGGGAAGGCGTTTACCCCTCGGAAGCAGCGCCGTCGGGGAGCACAATCTCGCACGCCGAGTGGTCTCTGTGTAATGGGCTTGCATCATAAGCTTGCCTCCGGGGGAATAGGCCGCCATGGGCGCAAAACTTCGCCGCTTCATCAAGGAGCTGGCTCCCAGGCCCTCCAGAGAGAGACAGGACGAGGAGTACGCATTCGTATCCGGCGGGGCATATTCATTACTCTGCTACTTCACTGTATTCCTCTTCATACCCAAGGGGTGTAATCCCAGGTCATGACGGCCGGTTCCCATCAGAGCCGTGGCGATGTTGCAATGAATCCCCCTCCCCGCAACCAGGGTCTCATACTCCTGCAGCTTTGATTTCAGGAGAATTCCATTGCATGAATAATTAATTCAGGGAATGTGAACTTTTTTATGATTAGAAGTTGGTGCTCGTTGAATTTCAAAGGAAAGAATAAAAAAAGTTGTTGCATATGAGAAAATGAATTCTCCCAAAACGACGCGACGTGCCAAATGCATCTAGCGGTCATTAGCCACGCATAGAGAGGTAGGGAAGATAAATACCTTAACTAATATCTCGCGGTAATTCTGTTATATTGATTATTGAACTTCACATTTATTCCCATTTAAAGTATATGCTGCGGTTGCCGAGTAAATAAGAATCGCTATTTATACTATCTTCTCTAGTTAGAGAGAGAGGGGTCGAGAGAGATAGAGAGTTCGATACCTAACAGAAATCATCTAAAAAAATCTTCTGTTGAGGTAGTGGAAACTTAACAATTCTGAAGCCAAAAACTCAAATTTTAGAGAAAAAAGGACACAAAAATCGAATGGAAAAATTAAAATTTTTTTCAGTCATCCGATGCCTAAATTTCCAAACCTATGTGGGTGCAAGTCAACCCCTTTTTTTAATTACTTGCAACCATGGGTGCAAACCCCGGGCCTTCAGGCCTTTTTAATGTAGCCTATTAATCCTTCTGAGTCCTAAGGAACATTGTTCCCAATTTTTTTCGAATCCAATCTTGGGCGCGGTTCCCCAACCAGGGGTGCGAGATAGCATTTCAGTTTTTTATATTAAGGGTGCCTACGTTTTTTGTAGGGTTTTGTAGCAACTTTTAATTTGTTGTAATATTTTTTCTTTTAATTTTTGTTTCTACATTATTAAAAATTGATTATACAAATTTGTTTTAGTCACCTTCACTTTTATTCTCAAATAAATAATTATTTTAAGGGGTGCGAGAACATATTAAAATTTGTTAAGGGTGTTGGACATAAAAAAGATAGGGAACCACTTATGTAGGGGTTTGGAAGTCTATAGCGTTCAAACAAACAGAAATTCAGTTTCATAGATATAGATTGGGCCTTATAGCTAGTGTACTGGATATAGATTAGGCTAGTAGACAATATAGACATAGATTAGGCTAGTAGACTAATCTATATCTATATAGTCTGTTTGTTTTTGAATTTTTGTTTGAATTTTGAATTTTTGTTTGTTTTTTTGAATTGGTTTAGTTTGAATTTTTAAGCAATATTGTCCTAGCGCGTGGCCTCTAAAGTCTCTAGCGGTTCCCTGCCTAGTCCTATCAGCGGTGTTACACTTCTATTCCTAAAGAATAGTCACGACGTCATTCTCCCAGGAATTAATGTCGAACTCAATTAAAGTAATCTTTAAATTAATTAAATCAAACTTTACCGTAATTGGCGTCACTTTTTAGAAGTTTTGTCGGTTAGTATTCATCAAATAAATTCCTCTCAAACTCCAACACGTCCCTTACGGCTCTCTCCACTAATATGCCGACTTATTTCTTTCCAAAAATGATTGGCCTCCATCTAGGAAAAATATATACACCGTTGAATTAAGTAATAATGCTGAATTGAATTGGCTAGCTGAAAGCAGAGTGGAGTGCAGAAAACCAATATTCGGATTGATGTCAGCTTGATGATTATGAGTAGGCTCCGACTGTTGCTATTGAACGCACGTTTAGTTTTGAGCAAGAGTAAATGGGCTCGGCTTTTGGAGTATAAAGTGCCTTAATTACTTCAATTCCGGATTCCAGGGTCTTTAGACTATATATGTGTATGCACAATGTACTTACTTAGCTCTATTGAAATCTCGATCTCCAGAGGCCCTCTATTAGGACTCGGTCGGTCTCCTAGCCCAAGTGGCTTCTTGTGATGAACGCCGCAACCACACCTCCTCTCAAGGACTGGAATAAATTTTAATGTGACGGCATTCCTCTTCCCGCATTGTCCTGGACCTCCTGGACGCCACATTCGCTGTTCCCCTCTCCCCCTTACCCTAGGTACAAGTGGGAAGCACCCCGTCGATTTTCGCAGGCACTTGGACCCACTTCGAAATAGGCTCCCCGCTTCCTCTTGTGCAGGGGGCCTCTGCCCCCTTCTTTCTCTCCGACTCCTTTCCAAAACTCTCCCTCCCCGACCTTATACCTCCACATAGGGCTGCCAACTTATAAAAAGCTGATTCCAGAAGTTATTAGTTACCAGAGTGGAGAATTTGGAGTGATTAATTTAAAAACTGCATTTATAATTACCTTGAGTAGTAAATTTGATTGGTTTAGCTGTGGTTTTGTGAAAATGACTGATATCCATTGTGATAACAAAACTTTGTACTTTCCCATACTTAATTAGTGAATTAATCAAGAATGGAACAGCACAAAGTTTTTTTATTACAGTGGCATCCACTGGCATAATAAGTATGCCGTATTTTTGAACAACATAAATAGACAAACTATCAATTTTCAATGTTAACAAGTCAGAAAACCTAAAGTACGTATTCACAATTTAGTAAAATACTTAGTACTTTTCTGCAATATTTAATAGAACGACACGTTTTGCCGATTTGAGGCATCGTCAAGTACATGTTATTAAAAGATTGTTGAAAAGTACTAAGTATTTTACTTCATTATGAATACGAACTTTCAGAACTTCTACGAAGTGATGCATGTAACAGAAAGTTTAAACCTTAGGCACAAGATTGGTGTATAAGTACTTTTATTGGTGTATAATTAATAAAGTAAAGCACTTATACCAATCCACACGTGAAACTTTCTTGACTGTTATAGCATAAGCTTGAAAATTTAAATAAGATTTATATGTATGTGTACAAAATTATATATTATCTAACACTATCTAACAATTATCTAATACCATGGCTGAAGTTATTTTGGAACATTCGTCACAAAATAAATCATTTTTCTAGGAAATTCAAATAAATTAATCTTAAATTAGTTGATTAGTTGATTAGAACTTTTAATGTTGGAAATATTTAAAACAGAAATTTTGAGGTTCAAACATACTACCTATACTCTGATTCAAGATCTTGATGCAAAGCTTATTATTTGTTTTCATTGTGTCTAGATAACTGCAACTGCTTGTGGCTGTACCTTGTGTAATGTAGTCATGATAATTCATAGAAGAACATTTTAATATTCTTAACTTTTTAATAAAATTATGGAATTTTACGCAGTTATGTGCTTATTTGTTGTATCTAAATGTTTTAGACAATAATTCAGTCTACCCCAAGCCCTGATGTTGTCTGTAAATATAGATGAAGCGTTCGTATTGACTTGAAGTTTGATTGTATTTTATGGCCAACATCTCACTAACTAAAAAAAGACTAACTCATTTTTAAACTAACTAATTAAAAAAACTAATTTTTAAGGTGGCTGGATCGAGGTTCATTTTGTGCACATTTTAATAATTATTTAAGAAGTCGAAAAACATTCTTGGGGCCCATTTCATTTAAAAGTATTTGTTTATGCGTTGGAACTCATCTCACAGGCAGTGATGGATACGACACCAGAATGATATATTAATTTATTTCCTTAATTAAGCATGTTATGACTAGAGGTTTCGGCACGGTATTCGAAATTTAGACGAAACTATATTGAAATATTTTTTTCGAATATTGGAGTCGACGTGATACCTTTATATTTGTTAGCAACAATTATATCTACATCTACAAGAGTTAAATTTGAAAAAATGCGTAGTAATGAAATTCTGGGGGAAAAATAACTCCCCACAACAGAGCTATTTCATTCAGGATACCCAATTAGAGACGGTAGAATCCGTAAAATATCTCGGAGTTAGGCTCAATAATGATCTATCGTGGAATAAACATATTCGAGAAATAACAGGTCAAGCTAATCGTAAATTGGGATTTGTTAAAAGAATTCTAGGCAAGTGCGACGACAAAGTGAGAGAAATAAGCTACTTCTCCCTCGTTAGACCCCATTTAGAATATGCTTCCAGTGTTTGGGATCCTCATGAAACAGGCTTAAAAACAGAGTTAGAACGTGTACAGAGAAGAGCAGCCAGGTACGTGAAAAGCCGTTACGATAGTCTTGTTAGTGTTACTGACCTCTTAGAACAACTCGGATGGGAATCACTGTCAGACCGTAGATTGAAAACAAGACTAAATCTATTATGTAAATTCAAGAGTAGTTTATTTTCCGACGAAGTTGATCATATTTTACGACCGCCAACGTACTATGGTAGATTAGATCATAAAAATAAAATAAGAGAGATAGACTGTAGAACAGATAGATTCAAAATGTCGTTTTTTCCGCGAGCGATAAGAGACTATAACGGCTGTGTAAGGACTTAGAAATAGATTAGTTGACTGGTAGTGTAGCTTACTAACTTATGTATTTCTTAAAGCATGTTTGCGGAGTTTTATGGTGATTCTAACAGCATGTTTTGCATGTTCTAGCTTCATAGGCAGATTGCCCTCTTAAGTAGCATGTAGAATATTATGTGTCATCGTACATGTGTGGCGTGCATGTGGGGATTCTCTTGCATGCTGTATGATGGTTTTTAGTTATCCTTAATATTCATGACCGTGCGGTGTGCATGTGGCGGTCCGCTTGCATGCTGCATTTTGGTGACTTGTCACCCCCTGCCAAACACCCTAGAGGTGGCTCGCAGGGTAATATGTAGATGTAGATGTACAAAATACCCTGCAAGCCACCTCAGGGGTGTGTGGCAGGGGGTGAGTAATCACCAACATGCATTACACTATACCCTAGAGTTAGTGTAACTACGACTAATTATGCATTAGCATAAATCGCTAATGCTTGTCACGAGGCGAGGCCTCACAAGCATGCACTACTACACTACAGATGTCATCACAATGGGGAGGGACCGTCAATATACATGCATTCTACAACTACACAGATGGACAGGGACTCAAGACCCATGTAGAAAACATGATAGGCGTGCTGTTAGTATGTACTAGGTAACAGATAAGGATTCAAGTATTAGGAGTACTACTACTATGAAGAGCTACACTACCTAACGACAAACCTAGATAAAAGTCTCATTGGCAGCTGTTATGGTCCCTTATCGTTCGTGGGAAAAATGAAATTTTAAATCTGTCCGTTCTGCAGTCTAGTTCCCTAATTTTTTTCTCATGATCTGATCTACCGTAGTATGTCGGATTTCGTAAAATATTATCAACGTCGTTACAGAATAGACCGGTTGGGAACTTACATAATAGATTGAGTCTAAATTTTAATCGACGGTTTGAAAGCTTTTCCCATCCCAGTTGCTGCATATAGTAATAAATGTATTAATTCGCGTTGAGAAGAGAATCTGTAAAATGTTTTTATGTGCAGTGTTTCACGCAAATCTGTGAAGGATCTCTCCAACCACCTTAAAATCCTTTACCTATTCCGGAAGTCTCGTGGGGAACTCGGTTAAGTTGGCAACCCTGCTTCCATCCAATGCGATGCGACTCCCCGTTGGGGAAAAGGGGTGCGGAAGGGGTCGTCCTCGTCCTCCTCGTCTTCCTGCTGAAGAGAAGAGCACTCTCTTTTACCCTTCCCCCTTAGCACTCACTTGGCGCTCTCCAACCCTTATTGCTTCCCTCTTTGTACATTCCCTCTCCCCACAAAGTCCTCTCCTCTCTTTTTTAACTCTCTCTTCCACAACAACTTCCGCTCATGATTTAGCCTTCAAAGGGTACTCTGGCACAGCCAAAAGGGGCAGGAAGGACGCTCGTGGCGTCCTCTTTCCATGTGTAATTTTTTTTTATAAAATACACTCTCCCTCTCATTCCTCAAACACACTATTCCCCATCTATATTGCCTCGCATTGTTGCTTGCTTCCCTAAGACCACTTTCCCTTTCCTTTAACTCTTGTGTCACTCCATCCTCGCTGCATAGCGTTACGTCTGGGTGGAGCATTGTAGCGCGGGGGACTGTTGGGTTTGCCTAATACTGCGGGGATATTCCAAATGGATTCAACATCGAGATCCTCCAAACCTTACTCGGTTATGACATCATAGCATCGACAACTCTCAACGTCTGAATGCCATTAATGGAATTTTTCTCGGCATGTGGTGTCAAAATTTCGTCATTTTCGAGGCTTTTCGAGTCCTTGCTGAATATCGCTCCTTATTTTTCATTTCCTTCCGCGGGGAGTGGTGGGTGATACGTTATGCGTATGGAGCACGAGATACGAAGGCAATATTGATTAACATCTGGGTTTATAACTTGTTAGCGAGCCAGTCTTGCCAGCGAGCCGAGCTGTGCATTTGTTTGTTATTCGTTCGTATATTAGCAACAGGTCTACTTAGGTGTTTTTATCTTTGATAGTAGTGCTTCTGTTTAATGTGTTTTCCGCTTGTTATCTGCCACTTGCAGACTGGGGCAGCAGCACTTGGTGCTAATTGGATGATCGCCCGTCCAAACTCGAGACGAGTTCAACGATGCTTAACTTGGGTGATCGGGTGGGAGCCGATGTTTCCATCGCGAAAGGTCGATACCTGTGATTCTGTTTCACGGGAGATAACCGCACTTATCCCACTTATTTCTATGGTTGTTTCAAATGAACTACTACAATTATTTTTACCACTTCTCGCTATATTGTGCTTTATTGTTGTTTGTTCTTGTCCATTGAATGAATTGTATAAAAATGATTTATGTTCCACAGGACAAGGTCCTAGAACAATAAAATAAATAATAATAATATATTGTATCTACTAGTTCAGGTCTCTACGCAATCTAAATAACAATTGGTGCTGAGTTTTCAGGCCAAGATAGCCGGCTGTAATGCATGCTCACTTGATGACCAGGAACGTGCTAAGCCGCGACGGGAGATTCTAGTGTGATATAGAAGTGAAGGTTTTTAATTTTTCACATAATTTCTTTCTATTGCATTGTTTTTAGTTTTTATATTCAGTCTTCGTGTGTTTTGTTTACATATAACGAAGGGTTCCTGTAAATGCATCGTTTGTTCATTGACAACTTTGTAAAATTTCGAGTTGACAGGCGGTGGTCCTGGTTCTGTGTTCAGGAAAGCCTAGGCATTTTTAGCCACAACAATGACGCGATTTTGACGTCACAGCCTCGAAGAGTTCAAATAATCAATTTTAATAGTCGAGGATGTCACGTCCAAGAAATAGTCGAATCCTCCCAGAATACGTCCCCTGGAAAAGTTTTTCTTAATTCTACTTACTTATTGTTAGTCGATCTTCTTACACCCTTAGCTGAAATGTACTTCTGTGCCTGTCAATCTAAGTCCATGACTCACGACTGTAGTAAATTTTTGGAACATGTATGGCTTATATGCTGTCAGCTTTGCCCCATTTGTTACTTTTCTTTTGTTTAGACATTTGTGATTCAGGGCTCCCTATCGTTTGCTGGCTGCAAAAATGCCAGTCAATTTATGGAAGTAGCTTTACTAGTAGAAGTACTTAGTAGTAGTTTCTGTATTCTTTCTGACCACAGAATGCTTTTCTAATCTTCATGAAGAAAGTATGTGAAGTTGCAAACATTTGACAATTTAGAGTTCCAAATACGTATGCATTTTATCCAGCACTAATTGCTCTTATCTCTATAGCTAATTATGTTTTTCCTTCTTCCTTACAGGTATGTGTTTTCAAAGTCTGTAGTCCTGTTTCCAATGGGGTATCTTATCTGTCTAATGCGAAAGCCTACCAGAAAACCTTGCAGATGCACGAGTAAGTATTTTTTTAAATTTTATCTCCGTCCGCGTCGGCTATCAGTAAGGTGATGCACGTGTGCGATGGGATGTATTTATGATGGACTTAGAGTAGAGATGAGCAGGATTCAAAGTGAGCCGTTCTCACATGTGCCGTGCAAGGAGGACGTAATCTCATCTCGGGGAGTGCCGGTAAGATGTTCTACCTATAATACCCTTCTCTGTAGACCAAGTGACATTCACTATAGGCCAACGGCCTGTCAAGATGGAGTCGGGGGTTCCCGCTCGAACACCGAAGTATATAAATCATCATTAGGCTCGGACCGAATTTGGAAGAATGATCCTCCTATTCTTCCCGATTGTTCTTACATTGGTCTGCAAGTGGCAGGGAGTAAGTGTGGAGATGACCTTAGCCTTCCATTCTTCTCTATTCAGTGCTTTTTATCCCATGTTCTCTTTCTTTGTTTATACAGATATGTATACCCATCACGCCGTTCCCTCTCGGGGTAGTCATAGTCAAAAGGGCTTCAGCCCCGGTATTAGGCCATATTACTACTGGAAAATTAGTCTTCCTGCCACACTCCATCCTCATAAATCCTACGAATAAGCGCAAAAGTTTTTCCCCTTCCCGTTCCTCCGCTCTTTAAAAACTCTGCAGGTATGTCATCTATCCCAACCGCCTTATTCCTTCTCATGTCTCGTAGAGCTCTTTCGATTTCGCTATCTAGGATACCTGGTCCGATGCCATCTCTATCGATATCGTTTTCCCTTTCTATATCTAACATATTGGGCCTTATTTCTTTACCATATAGCTCTTCCACATACTCCTTCCACCTCTCCTGGATCTCTTTCGGTTCTACGATGACCTTTCCCGTATTGTCTGTTATCGTTGTAATTCCCCTTCCCTTATTACCACCCGTCAGTTCCTTTACTTTCCTATATAATGCATCTGCTCTTCCCTCTTTTTTGTATTTCTCTAACGAGTCGATCTGTTCTCTCCACCACGCCTCTCTTGCTTTTTTTGTTTCTCTTCTAAGCCTGTTATTAAATTCTCGGTATTTTCTTTTACCCGGCACTGAGTTTAAGCTTTTCCATGTCCTTCTCTCCTGCCTCTCCATTATCATCCCCATCGTGATCCACGGTTTTCTAATTTTAGTTGCACTCACTACGTCTACCGTTGCTTTCGCCGCTTCTACAATTCCATTTTGCAAACTTCCCCATTCATCTTCCACTGATCTAACTCCATGCTCCTCACCCATTTTCTCATCCACCTTCACTCGATACTTCTTCTTCATTTCCCCAGTTAATGCCTCCGTATTCCACTTTCGTACCCTCCTTCCCATACTTATCTTCTTCAGTTTTACCCGACATTTCATGACTAATAAGTTGTGGTCTGTGTCTGAATCAGCTCCTGGATAAGTATGCGAGTTTTTCACACTATTCCTGTATCTGTGATGAACCATTATATAATCTATCTGGAACCTATCTGTGTCTCCCGGTTTCTTCCAAGTGTACCTACGTCAAGGATGATGTCTGCACCATGTATTTGTAATCACTAGGTTATTTCTACGGCAAAACTCCACAGCTTTCTCGCCACGGTCGTTTTTCCTTCCTAGCCCGTAATCGCCCTCCTCCCGCCCATCTCTGCCCTCACCCACCACCGCGTTCCAATCCCCCATCACTACTAAGTGCTTACCCTAGGTATCCTACCAATTATTTCCTCTAACTGATCGTATACACCATCTATCTCCTCCTCTTTATGATTAGAGGTAGGCATATAAACCTGGATAATAACTAAATTCGTTGGATCTGCCTTTAGTTCCACGAATATTATCCTATCACTCACCTGTTCTGCATACCCGTCTTTTCTACCAAGTTTCCTATTCATTACGAATGCAACCCCGCGCTGACTTTCATTCCCTCCACTATAAATTACTCTATAGTCATCGCTCCAGTAGTCCCCGTCATCCTTCCATCTTACTTCACCCAGACCCATTGTGTCTACCCCACCCTTTCCATTTCTTGCTTTATATTCTCTAGTTTGCCCGCCCTCAGCATAGTCCTAACATTCCACGTGTCTATAGTGATAGTTTCGTTCCTTTTCTTTATCTTATTTTCCTCTGCTGCTACCACGTCTGAGCAAGGATTTCGTGTGATGACGACAGCAGGGGCCTTGTTCCCACCGCTGCCGGGCAGGACACCGGGCCCGCTGCGCCGAGTCCCGTAGCTGCCAGGATTCATTATCATTTGTGAACTGTCCATAATTTCAAGGTTTTAATTGAGATGGTATTCCGTGGCCTTACTCAATAGTGTTTTTTACGTGACACCATCATTTCAGATGCCGCCCCACTGGGGTCAGTCGCCTTTTGCAGCCGCCTCACTGAGGTACAGACGCTGCGCGGACTACAATTCGTCTGTCTCCTAACCTTCGAAAAATCTGGAATGGGTGACCCTACCAGGAGCATTGCTCCCGCTATTACAGCTCTAGGGGTCATTGGAGCACGCAAGCTCTTCCGCCACGACAAGGTTGTAGTCCAAGGTAGGGTTTGTTGAAATATAAGGTGAAAAATGGGATAGAAGATAGGTAGGTGCTACATGACCGTCGTTGTCACTGGAACCCTGGAGATGGTTTAGATCGTTGGCAACATTTGCAAAATTTGTTTGCAAGTCTTCGTAAATTTGTTCTAGTTGTAAATATTCGTATAATCGAGGTATTGGGAGGAGTTATCAAACTAGAGACTTTTTCGTAGCAACCATCTAGATACATTGCGTGAAAGTCGTTTTTTTAATCCTCGATCGATGCCCATACTACATATTATACTGTAACTGAATGGCACATGTTCCCTAAGGGTATTCCCTAGCATAGTCGGCGGTTTGCGGTCGTCTGGCTCCAACCGTTCAACGTGTGCTTTAATCCCCTCGGCCTTTTTTGTCGGGCACCAGTGCGTCCGTGGTCACGTGGTATGGTGACGCGTTTCTTTGGGGGTGGGGTGATACGGATAAAAGGGTTGAGCGCTTTGAATTGTTTTTTATTATTTCCCCTATGCGGCCACGAAAAAGCCAGTTTCACTTCCATAAAGGGGATCTCGTGTGTGCGCGCGTGTGGGGTACATGCATAGGTTTCATTAAGGGTCCGTGATTGCCGTTTGACCTTTTAGGGCTTCATTTAACCTCACGAGGCCCATGTAAGTTATGAGCGTAGAGAAATGGCCAACTGTATTAGCCTTCCCCTTTTTATTTACTGTGGCACCATTCTGTCGAGCGAGGGTCATAGTCTGGGAGTTTCGCTCGTGAAAATTACTTTTATGTCCTCGGACGTTCAGGGCGAATGATTTCTGCGGTTGTATAAAATGAATGCCTTTTAGCGAAACGTTTAGACAGTGCAGAGGCTTCGGCTCGTGGATTTTAGTTCTGTTAATACCCAGTGCTGGCCCAAACAATTTTATAAGTGTGGGAAAAATTTCATTTGGCCGCCCCTTATGAAGAATTTATTTATCGATTGTCATTTCTTGAACCGTGATTTACTTTGAGGGGTGCTCTGGAGTTTCAGAACGATTCTCTCAATAGTTTCTTTTTTCGTCATGAAATAAATTTTAATCTATGAGTTGTCTCCAAACTTCGAGTTTTCCGAGGAAAGGTGTTTAGAGGGATTATTAACATTATACGCACTTATTTTGAGTGGGTGCAATTTCAACTATGAATTGTAGTGCAATGATACCCACAGTTAAGTTCAATAAGAACGTGAATTGTTAGCCTGAAGGTTTCATTGAGCCTCTTTTGAAGTTTGTTATAAGTTTCGGTCGCTTTCACGGTATACCAGAGGTCATTTTGGATGGAAATACATGCAGGAAGTCAGTAAAATATTCCGGTTTTCATACTTTCTGTCCCCTTACGTCATCCCGCCTGTAGCTATTGCCCACGTTGCCCATGCCTTGGGCCGGCACTGCTGTGTACTTAATATATAAGTACCTTTTCCTACTTCACCTACCTTTGACATACATGAACATATATTTGACATTATACTGCAGGCTTCCGCGATGTCTGGTGTCAGAGTCTTATCTTCCGGGTATCCCGTCTCGTAGGTTGACTTGAAGTGACAACGGTTTTGTCCCCTGTCCTGGAGGCTTCTTCAGGTTGAATGTGTACCTGGAGACTCAACCTGAGGAAGTCTCCAGGACAGGGGACGAAACCGTTTTCACTTCAAGTCAACCTACGCGACGGGATACCCGGAAGATGGTCTCTGATATATTTGACATACATGAACAGGAAGGGTTTTTAAAGGCAAATTGATGTTTATCTTTATATGGATTGTGTTAGTTGCTGAAGGAGGTTCCTTCGCGACTGCTTGAGTTAACATCAATGAGAAATCACACATAATTTTAGAAATAGTCTCCAACACTCATTCACTTCGACTTTTGATTAGTGAAGTGTATCATGATAAAGGGATGAAGGCATATTAGAAAAATCTGAACTGGATTCTTGAATGTTTTGGCGTCTCTTGGGAGTGTATCTTGATCGAGTTGCAGCAGTTCAGTAGAACAACGTTTATTGTTTGGTACTTCACGGAACCCGAATCCGCGTAGGTCGAAATATACCAATATTATACACTCGAAATGTGTGATGCATGAAACATTGATTGGAGTATTATCACAGTCACATTTCATACAGAGGAAGTAGACCAACATAAAAAAACCAATCCCATATTCACATACATGTTCTTTTGGATTACTTTAATTTTTGCATATTCGGAAGAGTGCCTGTCCCAATTTATTCGGACGTAGTTTCCTTTGTACCTAAACAAATTAAGTAGGGTTGCCATAAGGGCGAGGTAAAAATTCATGACATCAATTGGTTGTAATTTCATAATAATGACATGCGTATGTTTTTTGCGTACGTGTATTCAAATACAAAGTAAACTAGACTTAGTACACTTTTTATTTTACACAATAACATTTAAGTGAAAAAATACTGTAAAACATGCATTATTTATTTGTGCACACTATTTTATCAACTAAATTTCAGGAGAGTCCCTCTTTTTTCGGACGTATGGCAACCTTAAGCCTGAATGGGTTGGCGCGTTATGATTTTCCGTCGCTGTCGACTGGTTTACTCGTGATGTCAAACCACTATACAAGCAACTAAAAGCTGCATATTTAACGCTGACTCCGGATTTATTTGGAATGGAATACCTTGGTGAGCAGTTGTTCGTGACGTCATACTTAACAGGTCCATCCTGTCAAAAACTTTGAGCCGGACGAATTTGGCGGGCTTTGGGCTCCCAAGTTCGTGCAGATATGCCCCGAAGTCGGTGTCCATGTTCAAAAAACGCACGCGACCACTTTGGTTGGCTGACGGTGTCAATTTAATGCGATCGTTTGACGCGCGACTGCCCTCCCGCCTGGCGACAGACATCCCTGTCGCCTCGCCGCATGCCAACGAGTCGTCTCGAGTGGACGCGGCTTTCGATGGTGGGGCGATGATTCACCGCCCCGGGCGATACTTTTGGGGAAGGATGCGCTCGTTATCATCCGCCTTCCTTCGCTTCCCTTTTCAGTCCTCTTCCCTCTCAACCCCTTCCTTCTCGCTCAAAATTGCCTGCTCCATCCTCCACACCTCACGGCCCATCATAATAGCATAATAACAGACTAGACATGGCATTAATATGTAAACAATATTCATAAACAGTCCTCGTAGATTTTTCAACTCCAAGTGACAACATTTTACTGAAGAAATACAACGAAAAAATGGAGAAATACCAACCTATAACCATGAAAATAAAAAGCCTATGGAAACAAAAATCAGTTACAGAATCAAATCAATGGTTCGCGAGGTCACTTCGTGGAATGAAGACATGATGTTTTAAAAAATATAACAAAGTTTATTTTTGAAAACATCAGTTACTGCATTTTCTCTCTCACAATAGGATAATTCCAAAACTATACAAAAAATATACTGGATCTCGGAATACCCAAATACTCAATTTATAAATTGCTAACGGCTACCATTCTAAGCATCGTGATTAGAAAATTTTTAGAAAATTAACTCATAGCTTGGCTAAGCTGTTGGTTAAAACACATCCCTAGGATGAAAAATATAGATAAATGGTAGTTATAATACCGTAGTTTTTATTACTCGGGAGAATTTAAGACTTTACAGTCCTTTCTTTCAATGAACTCATAAATAATGCAAAAATATTCATGTCTCGGGACTCGAGCCCCGACCTCAAGATAAGCAGGTGAGAACTTTACCCCGTCGCCACCGAGGCCGATCATGGATCACAAAATACTAAGGTACATTGTTGATACTAGGAGTACCGAGGTATGCCTCCTACGGTACAGTACCGCTTGCTGTCAGTTGAAGGGTTTAGGCATTTCTCATTTTATACTAACAATTTGGATTTTGGTTAGTTTTATTATGAAAGGTAAATGAATATCTTCTTAATATAATGAAAATTTTTATGCATTCAATTAAGCCTACAATGTAGGCAGGTAGGGTGCATTTATAATTGACAAACAAATATGCATGTATAGCAGTTTTCAACGTCTTTTTTATGCTTATAATTTTTAGCGAAAGTAATTTTTTATTCCATCCTAAGTCCCATTGATGCTCGTTTGGAACATGGGAATGAATTTCTAAATCTTTAAGGCTCCTCGTTAGCGGAAACATTGTCGTGGTTTCCTTCCTCCCCGATTTATACACTTTTATGCAATGTAAATTACGTAATGATTTTGCATATCATGTTCATTGTAAAAATTGCTTGTTCTTCAAAGCATTTAATTGGAGGACGTTCGCCTTCGATTAAAACTGTATTTAACTCCCAAAAGACAGCGAAAGAAATTCTATAGAGCCAGAGTATTTAGTGTTTAACAAAATGAGAGTATGAATTTAAAACGTGATCGTAGTGTGACAAGCTTGTAGTAGGGATGAGTTAGAGGAAGAGAGAAATTAGTGAAACAGAGACAGTTTTCCTGCGCTACAACCACTCATTTAGTTCATTTTATCCATCTCAAGTCCAAGTATGTCCACAAAAAAGTAGAAAGGTAGCAAGAAAGAAAAGATATTATATACAGTGAATATGTATACATGATCTCTTTTTATATATTTATGCTATACATAAATGAAAAGGCTACCGTTGCTTACTAGCCGAGTTTTTCATTTAAAAGTATTTCGTTATTATTTATGGGAGTCATCGTCCAGCAAATAATATTATAAATACCTTAGCAGTACATTTTGGTCAGTTCATATGTTATCCGTTGGTACTTAAACTCCATCTATTATTTACAGTGAACCATTATTTGCATTTTGATAGAATGCCCGAGCACCCTTCGGTTCTCTTTTTCATTCCTCTATCTTCCTCACCAATTTTTTTAACCCTGTCTCGCAGATGTGTCCCAGCTTCCTCTTTACATGGACCGTCATTTTTTTATGGCGCATAAGGGATGACAGGACCGGGAAAGTTTTCATATAGAGTATAAGCCAGGGCCTCCTCTCGCACGCTGCGTATCATTTTATAATGTCGCCCCCCTGACGGAAAAGTCCGTCCTGGGTCTGCTCCTCGTGTGACCTCCGTCGGAATGGATTCACTCGACCTTGCCTCCATACTTGTTTAATATTTCACTTTGCGTCCCACCTGCGCCTACGCCAAGTTTTGAGTGTTTACGAGACAATTTTGACGGCAAGATATGTTGGGAACGTCGCGATGCGCGCGGTAGAAATGTCGAAATTGATCGATAAGAGTTGAATATGATATTGTTACAACTGAATTTTAAAATGAACGACAGCCAAATCTCTCCTTTGATATCAAACTAAATTTCCTCATCACACTCCAATGCCTATAACGTTCCCAGTTGTGTTCACAATAATGGTCTGTATGTTATTCAGTACATGCGAGAGAACTTCCAGTCGGATGCAAATGATTCTAGGTGTTATAAGAATTCTATGCTCAAGTGGTTCCTCAATATTCAACCAGACGGAATAAGCTGTGCAATTATTTAGTGGTGATGCATGATCTATTGATCTGGCCCTGGAAATCATCTTTATGGCGTAATAGACATGTGATTTTAAAATTGGCTGCCTAAAATAGGTCTTTTGAAGGCCAATTAAAGCTTAGCATATCCTATTTCCTAAGGCGTACTTCTTCGTCAACTCATCGTAAATGGGCTTATGGTCATTATGCCCATTGTATTTTATCATTCACCTTTTTATCTTTATCCGTAGAATTAATAGGTTAATGTCGTTGCTTCCTCGTTTTACACGTCAGCGTTATGTTATTCGTGCCGGGTATCGACAAATACTTGACTTATTCATCAGAAGTTTTCGTTGCTGTTCTGAGCGTATTAAAATTATTATAAAAATTGAGAAACCTTTTTTTGTATGCATGCAGATTGAATAAGTAAAATGGCTGTTGGTTACTCTTTTTAAATCAAGAGTCATCAATACGGCAGTACGCGACAGCGAAAAGGCGCATTCTTTACGGTGAAAAATCACCTGCTCGTTCAAAACCTTCTCCGACGTGAATTGAATTGAAATTGAAAAAAAATGTATTGTTATAGGAAAATATCCTCTAAGAACAAAACACTATTAACGTCCAACACTTTACAAATATAGGCAACAATCAATAAAACAAACAATCAATCCCGTTGTGAGATCCAGATCACATACACCAGTGTAATGATTTTTATAAATTTTACAATAACAATTATGAACGTAACATTTCAATAATATATAAACTCATATGCATACATATCATATCCAATTCACAATGAGGTAGGATTCATAAGAATATTAAATACTTTAGATTTAAAATATTTTAACCCTTTAATAGTTTTAACCTCAATAGGCAGAGTATTCCAAAGAATCGAGGATACAACCTGGAAAGATTTCTGGAAACATGTGGTCCGATGAGAAGGATAGTAAATAAAGTTGGCAGCAGACCTATTTGTAATATTGGTGGTTTTAGGTACAGTTTTAAAGAGATTGAATAAATAATCTGGACTTTTTTTAATTGAAATAAGGCATAAAGGAAGGCAGCAAGAAGATATTTACGTCGTTTTTTGTCAGTCAGCCATCCGATATCATTAAGGTATGGTGTTATGTGTACATCTCACCGGAGGCTGTAAATAAATCTAACACAGTAGTTTAGTGAGCGTTGAAGTGTAACATCGAGTTCGTCGGGAATATCATTTTTAACTGGACAACAATAGTCAAAATGAGGAAAAACAATAGAGGTTACCAATTTGTTCCTAATTTCAACAGGCAACAAGTCTTTGTTTATTTTTAGTTGAAACAGGATTTTGCTGACTTTATTTGAGATGCCATGGATATGGTTTTGCCAGGAGAAATTGGTAGACATTGTAACCCCAAGGTTTTTAACAGTATTTGTGTAGAAAATGATAGTATTTCCCAACTTTACTTTAGGGATTGCATCGAGATCAATCTTATTAACCAGCTTTGAGGAACCGATGATAATAGCTTTAGTTTTGGTGCAGTTTAGGATCAGATGATTACTATTAACCCAATTGGAGATTGAGGCGATATCTTCATTTACTTTAACAATTGTATTCCCAAAGTCTTGAGGAAGAGTGTGATGATAAATTTGAAGATCGTTCGCGTACAGCATATATCTGCAGTGCTTGATATGTTCGGAAAGATCAAGAACATATATAGAAAATAACAAAGGTTCGAGTACCGATCATTGAGGTAAGCCGCAGGTAACAGTATTCCATTTTGAGACGCTACCGCTAAAGTCTTTGACTGCTTGGCGGGCGACGCCCAGCAAGATAGTCATGGAACCAGTTCAAGGTAGAGCAAGAAATACCTAGTTGCTTCATTTTTTACAAGTCTTGAGTGATTGACCCGATCAAATGCTTTACTGAAGTCGAATAACACTAAGACGGTAATCATTTTCTTATCAATAGCAAACCGTATGTCTTCGGTGAACTTTAATAGGGCAGATTGAGTGCTGAAGCCCTGTCGAAAACCAGATTGAAATGGATCCATTTTCTTATTAACGCACAAATATTTTGTTATTTGCTGGTAGACCATGCGCTCTAGAATCATAGATATTGCACAAAAAATGGAAATTGGGCGAAAGTCCGAGGGGGAATGTGGTTATTTTACTTTGTTGATAGGCCGAACTAAGGCAGTTTTCCATCCGGAGAGAATGTGGAGGAAG
Source organism: Pyrrhosoma nymphula (assembly GCA_963573305.1). NCBI lineage: Eukaryota > Metazoa > Arthropoda > Insecta > Odonata > Coenagrionidae > Pyrrhosoma > Pyrrhosoma nymphula. The sequence continues at coordinate 100,854,204 of OY754333.1, read as the reverse complement.
AGAGCGAATAATTAAAGATATTGAGGATAGCGGGCATAATAACCGGTAAAGATTTTTTATGAGGTCGATAGGAATACCATCAGTGCTCGTAGCCTTCGATTTGGAGTATGCAAGGAATTTGAGTAATGCTTCGGGTGTAATCGGTTCAAAATAAAAGTTTGCGTCACTAAACGGAACATGGGGATCTGCAGGATAAGCGTTAGTGAATGGGGAAGGAGAAACTGAGCAGAAATAGTCGTTAAGTTGGTCAAGTGAAAAGTTTAATGGCATTGAGTGAGTCTTATTCGAAATAAGTCCAAGTTGGCGTAGCTCCTTTCATACTTGGTTCGGGTTTGTCAGTTGAGACAAACGCGAGGAGTAATACCTACGCTTTGCTTGAATCACTAACGTTTTAACTTTATTTCTCATTCTTTTAAAGTTTTCGTAGTAGTCAGCATTCCCCGTGCGCTGGAAGGCCGCTCTCAGACGATTTCTGTCCTTAATAGTTTTCCGAATATCATTATTTAACCATGGTGCAGGATGGTGCTTGGGATTAATGGCCTTAATAGGGGTTTGCTTATTAATACTTTCTGAGAGGTTCTCGTTAAAAACCTTCAATTTTAATTCGATGGAGTCAGACTTAAGGAGGTGATCCCAATCCCGAGCCACGAGATCATCCAAATATTTTCCAACGTCCAAGTTAGTGAAGTCCCGATATGTGAATGGAAGAGGGGCAGGACGGAGGGTTTTGAGTCTATAATGTATAAGAATAAGGTCATGGGAGGAAAGGAAAGGAATAGGGGACTGAGAGTAAAAAGCAATTTTACGTGATGGAGAAAGAGTCGTATACTAGAATTAACTTTATTTGTTGGGGAATAACGTGTGAGCTCTGGCAGCTAAAAATGTTTTATTTTTGGCATTAGCGCCGATAATTCAAGTTATGACAAGTAAGTGAGCTCTTACGGCTTGTAAATAAATAAAGTAAATAACTCCAAAAGCCGTAAACAATGTTTGTTGTTTACGGATTTTGGAGTTATTTACTTTATTTAATTCAAGTTATACCGTGGCGTTACTTTTGATGGCATACGTTGTGCCATCTCCGTGTGCCGTCCTCGTACTTGAACATCATATGGTACGTAATGCTCTTCGTTATCGGTGTACTATGCTAAAGAAATTGTTATCTGGACGTACTGTGAGAAACTAATGCGCATAGGCATACCTAGACTTTTATGCGCTTCACCACACTCCTTTTTTATCGAAATAATGTCTTTCTTTAGAATTAAATTAGTTCTACTCCTCTTCGTGCTGTCAAAATTGCTTGTTTCCTGCCGAGCATAAACTTTGGGGTTACGAGTCCTCAATTTCTTCTCCATTCTCTTCTCCTACCTATCAAATATTCTTCGATTTATTTATTTTTATGAGAGTGTATGACGATACAAACATAGCTCATTTTTTCACAAAAAAATGCGTCTTAATTCCCTTGAATTCCTTGATATTGCTGTGAATGAGGAATAATCATTTTCAAATCTGTTCTTTCGGGTCATTGATGCTGTATGGTGAGTAAGACAGTTAATTCATAAGGAGTGTGCAAAACAGAACAACCCGAACTTCGCTTTGTCAACCTTTTAGCATTGCTGTATGTCTTAGAATAGAAGAGGCATAAATTATCTGAACGCTGAATCAGGTGGGCACAATCCCACGCACTGTTCTCTAATTTTTTCTCCATTCCCTTCATAGTTTTATTTGTAGCAAAAAGGATGACGGGACAAGGGCGATTCGGAGGCTGTAAAATATATGGAGCCTGTTTGGGAAGAAGTTGGTGCGGAGTAGGTAGGTATTAGGCGGATTAGCTCAGCAAAGAGATTTATCCTTTATCGAAGACGGAGGTAGAGATTATGGAGGATAAAAAATCGATGAACCGTTTCAAGAAAATTGGAAGGTGAACACCTATTGCTGATGATGGCGGTTTAAAGCCAGGTTAAATGATAGGCCATTGACTTGGAACAGAACTTTTTGATTTAGGTTCACCCGACGCTCAATTTTTTTCCCTGGCCATTTAGTTCGAGGGAATCGGGTTGACCTGGTTGTCAGCAGCTGCAGTACTGGTATCCCATTTCGACGAACCAGGTTCGAATCCCAGTAGTGACGGAGATCTTAGTATTACTTCTTGGATGTTAATGTACTTTGAACAACATCAAAGTCACAAAAAAATCAATGAATTTGACGTAATTTTAAGAAACAAATCTTTCTAATGATGCATGAATATCAGGTACTTGTGGCATTAATTTTCGAGATATTTGCTAAAAACATTATTAGACAATTTCAATGGGATATGGTGCGGATGTGCGCTCCGGTGACACGTTATTGAAATAATGAGGAAGTTCTTACGTATAGATCGCGTCATTAATTTGACGGGGAGTAATTCGTGTTTCCTCATTTTTTTCAGAGTTAATTCATTACTCACCGCATTAGTGTTTCTAGAATAGTGAGTAATCCTGTGGTTGTAAAGGTATTTTCAGCGTACGGTGTGAAACAAGCAGTCAATTTCATGTCTCAAGCATGTGTATTCATCTAATTAATAAGAAATTCAGTCAAATAAAACAGTGTTTGCGTTCTTAATATTATCATATTTACAAGACGTCATGCTGATTGCAACAGCCTAAATTTGAAAATAAAATTTGAATATGGTTTTTTCTGACTAGAGAAAAATCTAGCTTACGCTCCCTTAAGTGGAAAGCATTTCAAGATTAAGGCTGGGACACAATCCCTATGCTCGTCGAAGGGGGTATAATAACTGCGGTCCCCTTGGCGCCTATCATTAATAGGAAGTAATTACCGACTCTAGGTTTCTCTCCAACCTTCCTCCTCTCTTAACCTATTATCCTTAATCGTAAATGACCCTAGCTGTCGATCGCCTCCCCAAATAACTAACCAACATTTTCTACAATTCCTCATCCATGGATCTCTTTTCCTGAATCGATATTTTCGATTTCAAGCACTCTGAAACGACGACTGAATATCTTTTTCAACATGACTTAGGAATGCAGCGGTTACGCCAGCCAACCTGCTTGAATCTGACTCGTGATCTCCAGTCCTAAGCCCTGAGCCCTCATATTGCTGATGAATAGCTAAAGCTGATTTGCGATTCGCATGCAGTAAGACGTCTAGTAGGCTTCTGCATCAAGCCAGACGGAAGCCTTATGCTTCCACATTTTGGCCATGAATCATATATGTCACCGCTCATGCCCTGCAGGTACTGCCAGAATATTCATCCGCCTGTTTCTAGCCCCAACGCTTGGCGGGTAAATCATAAACGCAGTGAGTTGCTAGCGTCCGGCCGAGAGAGTGTTAATGATTTGTATCTAATCTTAGAGGTAACATCATTGGTTGGTCACATGATGTATGCATGCAAAATTTCTCTTACGGAGAGTTAAGTACCTATTTGTACATGTACGATTTGTACATGTACAAATCATCACAACGAGAGAGTAATGATTGAATGTATGTTTGCTATTCTTTAGCTATTTAAAATTTTCATCGCGCACCGTGGTTTAATATTTGAAGCGCCTAATTATTTGGGAGAAACAATTGTATTGTACTTCTTTAACTCGGTGTTTGCACATTGTGGAAGCTTTGAGAAAAATGAGAGGATGATTTCAACATTAACTTGATGTATTTTTTAGTATTAGATTGAAAGATTTAATAGACCGGCGTCATACATATTATGATGAGATGCATCGGATTGCTTACGGCGCGCGGCGTGGCGTCATGTTATTTCTTTGCCGCTCGAGTCATGAAAAGTTATTTTTGTAGCTTCGAAACTATTGTGAGAGAAAATCATTGCATGAGATCATTATAAAAAAATCATGCCATTGTAAGATTTGTGCTCTTACATTATCCATTGAATATGATAAAAAGTACCTTAATGTGGAGCATGTAACTTGTTAGTCGTGATTAAATGCTTCCTTATTATTTATGTCGTAGTCGAAGCGTATGATACTCCAATTCTGTGTACAGTAAGTAAATACACTTTCGCTGGCTCAGAAAAACTACATGTGACACTTAAGAGTAGCAATTGAAAGTATTTGCCTGGATTCTTTAGGATATTGTTTTTCTCACGTGACCTAAATGTGAATTTGTCATTTTCTCGATTAATCAATTCGCCTTTAGGGAACGGGAGTTGAAATCACCAGATTAAAACGTGAGTCAAGCGCTTTACGTAATAGTTCTGTGTTAAATCTAAGACGAATTTCTTGGCCAAGTATGAGTTTTATATCTTTCTTCTATAAGTGTAACGAAGCAGGTAAAAAAAATGTTAAGGATTCTATAATTTAGTACAGTTGCATCAAAGATACCGGCTCGAGGTTTACAAATCGTTACACCCATAGCTTATGCAAGAGAGGCGAATACTTTAATTCTTACGCCAGCGAAAATTATTCTTGCGGGTAACAATAATATTTATGTCTGTGTTTCTGCTGAATAAATACTTATGACTAAATGCCAAACTTTTAATGTTAAATGCAGTAATGGAGTAGAGTACAATACTGTTTGCGTTGCAAGCTGGCTTCATGAAATACTCCTCTGACTTGAAGGCGATTCCCTAAATGTAACAGATTCGGATCTTAATACTTAGTCATCAACGTAGGTTCGCCGTTCATATTTTGTGAGGATTAAAAACAATATTCAAACAACAGCTCAATCGTGCATTTAGAATAATATAGCACACAAGTCCCTCTTACGCATGGGGAAGAAAGCGTCATTTTTCTGTAATTTTAAATCTTAGGAAAACAGCATTTGGAATCAGGTATTTCATATTTAAAGCTTCACCTAAGTTTGTTTATTTACGCATTAGCATATTTTTCGCCAAAATATTTAGCCCCAATATGCATTTTGCGCAGACCTCTCCATTTGAACTTCCGCGCCTGCTGCCCGTAGCGCCAGGAAGAGCAAACACGCCTGATGACTCACCGTTCAACGTGGTGCGGTCAATAGCCGCAGAGATGGCGTAATGGTCCGTTAAAGGCTCTTACGAGGACTCGATCTCGTGGAAGTCGCCCGAGGGAAATATTAAATTTCACGTTGTCCATTATCAAAGGGTTAACCTATTTGAAAATTTCAAGCATTGATTTTTCCTTTTGCGTTTTATTCTTTGGAACTGATGGTATTGTACCTCTTTTCCCTTCAGTGAAACGTTGCAAGATATTATTATTCTCATAATTATCACGATTCTATTAACAAAATTGAGGCACACGCTTATTATTTACTATTTCATTTGGTTTCGTGGGTGGACATGGGAAATTTCTGTCCCATTATTATATTATAGGTGTATTTATTTAGATGGATGCTCAGTAAGCGCCTTATTTCCTAAGGGAAGGGTTTATGATTTAATACATTTACAAATCACTGTCTTCTGTTGTAATTTTTACTCCCAATCGTTTTTCATGGATTTGCTTGTCCTCAGGGATCTCGAACGTCCACATATCATTAGATTCCGTAGAAATCACGGACTCGTTTGCGCTAAAGCTTACATTTGCACATGGTTATCATATCATGACTATAATTTAAAATATGCTTTCAGCTGCTATTTTGTGTTAACTTTTTTATCTTTCAATTGTTCAGTGATATAATCAGGTCGTGAGTGAGCATGAGAATATTGGATGCCTACCCTAACTGCCTGAAGGAAGAGCTACATACCTACGTGTAGAGACCTCCGTAAAATTGTAAAGTTTGTCATGCAAAATGGATTTTATACCTTTTTTCTTGAAAAAAGATTGTCATGCCCGTCTTTAAGCGTCCATTTTGGAGAGTTCTTTTACTATGCTCACTGTGGGAGATAATTCACGAAAAGAAAGATCTCGGTTAGTGATGGTGACTATATCCATTAAATTGTGTCACCACGCAATCTAATTAATGTTTACATAATGTGGTAGCAGTGTCTCATATTACTCTCCCTGTATTGTAAAGGCTAATTACCTTTTTAGGCCTAATATTTCCACCCCTACTTAAACAAACAACAATTCATTGTATTATTACTTAAATCCCCTATAGAAATATGGAATTTATCGAGACGAAGATGTACGCCATTGAAGATGCACAAATTAAAGTTTTCATTTACTTCCTTTTCTATGTAATGTAGTTGCAAATCTTGAAAATATATTTATTGTATGTCCCTTTTTAATAACTTAAGGCAACCTGTACGAGAGAGAATCTGGCTTACTTAGGGTTTAATGAAGGCTTGTTCGGGCACATCCATCTAACTCAGAATTATGGAGGTAGGAGTTATGTGGAGGCCCTTTGTTGAAAGCAGACGCTGGTTATAGGATCTTCAAAATCAATATTGACAGATGAAATACCATTCTTAAGGAACTAATCCAAGCAATTACGTCAAATAAAAATAAAGAAATGATTGTAATCAATTTCAATCACCACACACGATAAAAGTGCGACTTTAAAGCTTTACGAATTGAAGAAATAAAAATATTACGCCACCGAGAGAAAATTATGCATTCAATTTGACGAACTATTAATGTATCCACCAACCTTGACACATTCCTTAAAATTACTGTTTCTTTTATTCCCGCTAGTTGGTGTTTGCGGTGTTAGCTAATATTATTATCGCTATTGTTTAACATGCTGCTTTTCGTAATAATATATCTTTACTTGGAGCCCGTGAATTAATATAGCAGATGCATAATCCTTTGAATAATGCTCGTGACTGAAAAAGAGTATGTGGAGGGAAATAATTCTGAGCCCAGAGAGTACGTGAGAGTATCGGTAATGGGAAGAGAACCTACCTATCTTTTTGCGCGTACCTATTGATCTACAAATTTAAAGATGGACGTGAGTGAGCAGCACAATTTTGCAAAGTTCTTTACGGTTTAATATCTATTGAATCACTTCAGTATTTTTTTAATTAAAGGATTTCCCCAACTTGTTCACTGAAATTCTGTTTCCTCGGGAATAAAGTCAGTGTTGAGGCTCACATAATTTGTTGGCAACGGACTCTTGACTCCTGAGTATCATTTTACAGAAACGATTATTTGACGCGTTGGGTATTTTTTTTAATGCGTCAATTTCAATATTTCCAGCACAATTGGAACATATTGATAGAAATAAATTTTATGGACTGCATTTTGAGACGCATTATTTCGTGTAAATGTTTTTTGTATTATACATGCAAGCTTAAAATATTTTTTAGGCCAGAGTAATCGTTAAGTGATATGGACAGGCTAATTTTGTTGATCACTGAGGAGTTCTCAGTGTCTATACTCCTGGAGTAATACGACCAGTTTCATACCGGGGCACCAAAGAAAATTAATACTTTCTCTAAAATATTATCTATCGTATGAATAGTTCTCGGGTTTCCAGCCGGGTAATGGTGTTAAACTGCACCTTTTAACCCACCACCCGGGTAATGGTGTTAAACTGCAGGTGGAGTTTAACACCATTACCCGGCTGGAAACCCGAGAACTATTCATCCAAGCATTCGCCGGGAAAGACTTAGATCCTATATATTATCTATCGTTTAGTGGGAGTTATCTTTTTTCATGACATTTATTTCAGCCGTTGCTATAGCGGTTATTCTTGGACGATGTTCTATAAACTTTTTAATTATCGATGGTATTGTAATGCTCGATCGTTACATGTTTTGGTCCAGTCAGCATGTCAGAGGCACCTCTCTTTAAGAGTGATATCGCTCTTTTCCCTCCCTTGACCAATAATAGAAAATGAATTGAATATTTGTTGAACTTATGAAGTGTTTTCGTGTATATATTTATGTATAATATAAACTTTTTCGAGGGTAATTGAGTCTCTCAATTGGTGTTAGTATATTTTGAATTTTTTAAAACTTTATTTTTAATTTTTTATCTTAGTAATTGCATTGTAACTTACATTAAAATTAACTTAATGCAATTCTGTGCCATCGTTTAATGTATACAGCAGCCGAGTTACCTGGCTTCACAGGGAATGCTTTTCATTATTTGTAATTATTTATATTGAAATGAACCTGTCCTTAGTTGAATATTTTACATTTTATTAGCCAATTAATGACTTTATGTTGACATTTTATGTAAAACGTAGCTCTTGTGACTATGGAGGCTTGAATTACTAACCCCGATGAAAAATTCATGCTGTATTATGGCAATTACTATGTTTGATTCAAATTCGAAATTGACCCCTACACCGATTAGCAGGTCACCTTTATATCTGAACATTTCATTCCCCTTTAGAGGATTAAATCATATCAACAGAGTGCAAAATCTTAGTTGGGTTACATTAAATAACCATTCGAAGGTTCAGTTTGGGGCCCTTGGACCTTTCATGTATGGCCTGGGGCCCTTCCTGTGGTCATCATCCGAAAAATTTCAAAGTGATACGTTCATCAGTTTATCGTCGTGAGTTCATAACTAAGTAGCGTCTGGTTTTGAGGCTCACAATCAGGGCCGAGCAGGGCCCTGCCCTTGTGTCTGAGCTCTTGGGTCATATTACCCCTTCAGAGGTTTAATGCACGAATGTCCAAGACTACGAAATTCTAGTTGAAGAACTTTCTGCAACACCCCAGGGATTCCACTTTAAGACCCTTGGGGCCCTGGTGCCATTCTTATATACTCTGTCCTCAGGGCTGTCGACTACCTACATGCTAAATTTCAAGATAATGGTCCTTAATGAGGTAGCAAGAGAACAAACATTTTTTCAAATGTGTATATTAGTAGAATTTCATGAAATTATCCCACAATCACCCGATACGCATGCTCCATAATGGGCGAGGTACACAGTCATATGATGTGCAAGCTTTTACTTTTTCCACAGCTGCTCCTCTTTATTTACCTTATTTCTCCCGCGCGTAGTGCTGCGCGCACAACTGGCAATTAGAAATGCACGCCAGAGCATGGCCGGGCCCCCCTATTGTGAGCTTTCCAATATATCCGATTGGATTGGCCTTGGGTGACTACCTCCGACCCTCGCGGATTTTCGATTCTGCCGATGGCTCGGCACGAATCAGTCGATACCTTTCCGTTATTGCTCCGCTCCGAAAATATCGCCTGGATGAGACGGCAGCGGCAGAATCCACATGAAAGCTAGGACGTCATGTTACGCCGATATCTTCGCATTTAACCTGGAAGGACGCGTGCTGTTCTCTGAGTCGTACGTTCTGGTATGAATTATGCCACATTTTACCATTTCTGTAGGGGAGATTTGGGAGGAAAGGGACAATTTGAATTTCCCCCCAATGATTGAAGTGATGTAATTCTTATTTTGTTCACTTAAAATTGAAGCTGAACCTGCACTTTCTTCTGTAATGGCTGACGGTTCCATTGCTTATGTGAATTTATGGAGAAAAAATTGTTTTTCGTGTCCCCTGGTAAGTTGGAAGAGAAATTTTTGACTTAAATGTAGTTGTAGACATGGCGTAATTTCAGCTTTTTAACTGGGGTGGATAGGCCTACCGGAGGGATATATTAATCCGTGCTGGGGGGTATGGAATACCCCCCAGGTGGAAGGGGGATCCTCCCCGGAAAAATTTTAATGCACCTATAATTTTTTTTTCCAATTATTTGTAAATTATTGAGATTTTTACTTCAAAATCCTGGGGTGGTAAAATACTGGGTTGGATAATTCTGGGGTGGCAACTGCCTCCCCTTGCCTCCCCCGAATTACGCCACTGGTTGTAGATATATGCTTATGCGCTTTTAATAAATGGAAATTATGAAAAAGGAGTTGCTGCTGTTGTAATTTATGGTATATGGCACAAGTGGTAGTTTTATACAATTCTGCGTTGAAATTACCTGATGGAGGGTGGAGAAAACTAAAAATAATCTGTATTGAACCAGTCTGTAATAATTTTCTACTTAATATTAGCCTTGAACGGTTACAATTGATTTGATATGCCCTTCTTATTACATTTGCTGGCCTATCATGTCGTGGCGCATGTCTTCTATGCATGGAGTGTAGGGAAAGGGGTAGATAGATGGATATTTTTTAATGGGATGAGTTCGAGACTCTTGAGTGCCCTCCTCCACAAAGCGAGTGATTGGGGGAGGGGAGGGTGCGAAAGAAGTATAAGATAATTGGTTGGAAACTAAGGAAGAGGAGAAAATGTATCTTTTATCGGACCTGAACTGGAACTCGAAAATAGAAATCTGAAGGTTGTCGAATTCCTAGAATATTACGAGTTATTCTTATTATTAGGTGAAAAAAAGGAATAAGAATACTTTTGGAGTTTGAGCGAGATATTTCCCTAGTCGTAATGTTCCCATATTCGAATTTAATTTTTTAATTTCAGCGTATGTAAGAAGTATTAAGTAAATATACAATATTAAAGGTACAAAAATACAGTTATATATAACAAAAGTTCTCTGTAATTGTATAAATATATCGACACAAATCTTTCACGCTGTATGGTAACCACAAGGTTACAGTTTCCGTCACAACAGAAGGCTTTTTTGCGATTCTGTAAAAGTTACTGCGGTGAGTAATTGATTAATTTGTATGCATAGTTGAGAAAACATAAAAACTACTCACCGTTAGTTTTTGGCGCAATATAGTCCGTTGAAATTTCGTATTTTTCAATATTCTCCCTCTGGTGCGCACAACCGTAATCTATCTCGTGTAAAACCGCTTATACGTTTAGGCAAATATCTCGAAAAGTAGTTCGGTAAGGGGTTAACCTTTTGATATCTTTGGAAAAATGAGTTATTTCTTTGAACTTAGGTAAAATTCATCAAATTCTTGGTGAAGTGATATTTCTCTCAAATTACCTTAAAATTATGAGCTCTTCATTTATAATTTGTAATTGCGTTCACTTTTAGTAAATTACACAATGTAAGTTTTTAGCGTACAAGTATGTATATGAAAAAGGTACGTTTAAATTTTGAGAATGAAGCACATTATCGAAGATTTTTATCTTTTTTGACTAACGCTTCCTATGAATTTGAATGAAACTCTTGTTTCCAAAGTTGAGACAAAACGTTATACGTTTTTTTTTGTACGGATTAAAACGATTAAAACGACAAAAACAGCGCGAAGTTTCGAGTTTTCTTATCTCGAACCTTCGTCCTGATACCTATTCAAGATTAGCGTAATTCGAGGATTTGAATTCCTGAGTGATAAGAGATAACCAAATCCATGGCTGCGGTGAAAAACCCGAGCTTAGATTGGGATGTATTTGTACGGTTGAGAGGGAAAAAGATTTGAAAGGATTGTTGCATATCAAATTGCATGCATGTAAATAATTTGGAAAAAGGTAAACATTTCGAAGTTTTCCATCTCCAGCAATTACTTGAGTATGGACGAGGATGAATTTCAGAGCGACATTGTTTCAAAACATGACATTTGAGGAAAGAGAATGAATGGCAGAATTTCGAGACGAGAGAATGGAGGATTACATTTTGGAAGAAAATTACCTCGCACAGCGAGCGCATGGACTTAACATGCCCTCAAACGCCATTGTTCCTACGAGGCATTGTGGCGATAACTGCACAAAATTACTGATGACGACAGTGACGCGCGACAAAAGAAGAATCTAGTATGAGCTATTACGCTAGCATCTCTTTCTTTTTCACTTTTCCACTAGTTATGTGCAATATTTATCAATCATGGGTGACGCATTCCTCTCCATTTCTTTGTAATAATAATTTTTCATTCGTGCGTACTCGAATATGACGATAGAAAATTGTGATCAATTGGCTACAGCTAGTGGAGGAGAATTTACTGCATGTTCATAATGCTTGATGGATGTTTCCGAAGATTTTTTCGTCAATTTTGCGATGACCGCTCGTAAGTTATATATTTTAGACGCCCATCCAAAGTATCGGCCGTTGCATCCATAAGGAGCCCCAAGGAACCCACCGATAAAACTTCCTCTGGACGTTTCTAACGCAGCCACTCGGCAAATTGGATAACTTTCGTGAGGCGTTCTTCGGAATGGGGCGTAAGCGGCTATATTGAGTGTAAAGATATTGGAGATGTTATCCTCGGGTAGTTTTTTTATACATTTATTTTGGCAGCTTGGGCCTTGCAAGGGCTAGGCATTTTATTTTTAAGAGTGGAATCCATTTTTTTACCAGACACCTAGCGTGCTGTAATGAGTTCTTGTTCTCTATTTTCGCTGAATATAAACTTACATGACAAAATTATATCGGAATGATTTGTTAATCGTTGTCTTATTAGCTGTTCTCCCTTCCATAACCTTCGATACAATTATTGCTTCTCTCTAAACATAAAAAAAATGTAAGAGTGTACTCTTAAACTGGAGATGGGAACCACATAAGTTTTAATTTGAGTGAGAAGCTTTCATGAAAGGGTAAGGATTAGCATTGATTGATAATTATGAGAAAGGGATGGTGAGAAAACTAATGAAGAAAGACCAAAAGTCATGCTTATGTTATAAGTGCAGAATGAGAGAACTAGTCAAAAGGAATCGAGTAATTAATAATGCTGCCGATAGTTACAATGAAGAGAGAGTCATAAATGGCCACACATAATGAGGCGATTTAAAATCAATCCTACAGTTTTTTTCCTTGGTATAACGAGTTACCTCACCTATTTTTAGACCCATCATATCACCTACCTTCCCAGCGTGCATCTACATCTACATAATACCATGCAAGCCACCTCAAGGGTGTGTGGTGGGGGTGAGTTATCACCAACACGCACCACACTGTGCCACAATAAAGTTTATGAAGCCACCACTATTGGTGCATTAGAAAAAATATGCAAATACTTGTCAGGAGGTGACATTTCACCAACATACATTCATGGGTATGCCAGGAAAGCTAGAGTAACCTTTTATATAAATGTAATTTGCAAGTACATAATTAGAGAGAGATACTTTGTTAATACTAGTTAGCAGATAAGGAGAGAAGTATTAGGGAGTAAATCAACTGACTAGTTACACTATTGACCTCGTGTTTCTCATCTCAGAAGCAATATTTTGGTGCCCGAGTTTGATCAGCAAAATTGAAGTATCGCATTCGGTTTTTGAACATACATCGCCATTAAATATTTGAGGGCGTTAATGATGGGCATTAATTTCTTCAATTAACATGGTTTTATTTATGGCCTTAAATTATTAAATTTCAGGATATTGCTCTGCAATATGTTAAAAAAATTTATATTGTTTTTATTCCAAGAACTAAAATAGGCTCAGAAATTTAGTTGTTCGGGGAGCGTTATGAACGAAAAAAGCCGTAGTACCGGGAATGTTAAGAGGAAAACAGTTTTTCAAAAGAGGTGCTCATTAACCGGAGAAAACTTTTGATAGGATCCCTGGGTAAAGATATTTTGGAAAGGTTAGCGAGGGGTCTGTTATGAAGCGTAGCACCATATGGTAGCGAAACTTGAACCCTTAAGAGGTTGGCCGAGAACAGATTGAATGCGTTCGTATTGCGGGTGTGTAGGAGGGTGGAGACAGCGCGATGTACCGCGAGGAAGACGGACGAAGCCGTACTAGGCACGGTGGGGGCAGAAAAACGTTACTAGAAGGAATCAAGAAGAGGCGAATCAAGGCAATTGGTACATTGGAATGGGATGCTGAAGGCCGTTCTGTAATGGGTGTTAGGGGATGTAGATGGAAAAGATTAGGTATGTTGACGAAAAAAAACGAAAAAATAAGAGGAATTCACAAAGGATACGGTTGTAGGCTTGATTTTGTGGAAGTTATCCATTACGGAAGAATTAAAATAACTTAGTCAACTCCACTAATTATTTATTATCACGACCCGGGTTTCAACACTTGGTGTCATTTTCAGGATTTCTTCTTCACCTGAAGATGGCCCCAAGTGTTGAAACCTGGGTCGTGATAATAAATAATTAGTGGAGTTAACTAAGTTATTTTAATTCTTCTATAAGAGGAATTCATTGCCGGACAGATAAGGTCAGAAATTCTTTCTCCCACTGCTTCATTCACAACTACAACAAGATCAGATGGAGACACTAATTCTACGTAAATGAGATTCACTAATCTTCCTTTTCTCCCTAAAATTCCTTTCGCGTAAACCCTTCATTTATATGTTTTGTATCTAGACATCTCCGGGTATACGACTTTGGGGTGGCCTGCGAGATAGTCCGGGGGTAAAGAAGTAATGAAAAGGGGCTGAAAGTATTATGAATTGGGGAGAAGTTGCGCATTTCTACATGGGAAGGGTAGAGTGGAAGTGTAGCAGTTTCATCAAAACCTACACCAACCTGTAGAACACCAAGTTATTATTCGTTCTTCTGGAAGAGATATTCTCATTAAACATTTAAGAGCACGGAATAGGTACTCCCAATGAAACTTCGCTGAGAAATCTATAGTATTACTAAAGCGCTAAACTCTCTCAACTCCATCCTTTCCCCGTTTGCTGCGTAGGGTCACCGTTCCAATGTATGGATATCTTACGAAGGGCTTCTACTAATCCTCTGCATGCATTTAGTATGGCAGCGGATCGGCAATCGATGTGAACCACGCAGCTTTGAATCGGTAGTGATTCGGATGATGACTTGGGAGAGAAAATTGGAGGAAGATGCCGTAGCGATCCTATGCCTCACGAGGCGTAAATGGAAGCATCGCCGCTGTATTCAACGGATTGATGGGGAATAAAAGATGAACCTGCAGGGTTTCATTTTCCAATGCGGGAACTGAGCATTTATCATTATCGATTCCAAATACATCGCTCACGGCCCTTGTCAGTTTCTCCTACTTGCGCGCTTCGCTTGACGCTATACAAAAAAACAGCTCAGTCATCCGACCGCAAGTTTCCTGGGTGGAACCACTTCGAGCGTACGGCTTCAGCCTGGAGTATCCAGATATTCTCCTCGTGGAAAAATTTGGCACGGATCGTAAAGAATGACATGATATCAGCGTGATTGAAGCAATACTACTAGTATTTTATGCGTCACGCTCTTTCAGCATTGACTGGTGCAGCGTGTTATGGAGTGATCGTGTTTCTGCCTCAAGTAAATAGCTTAAAACTCTGTGTGAAAAGATATCGATGTTTGTGAGGAAACGTTTTTGCTGGTTGATTCTCAGTACTGAAGACATTTAAACAATTCCACCTTTATGGTTCGACTACTTCTTCAGTACATAGGTATAAAATTATCTTTTACGACTTTTGCCTTTGATTTTTATGATCTTAACTGGTCTTCAAGTCGAACGGACATATAATGTTACAAAAAACAGTCAAAGTGTGCGCTTAGCGGCTCCATCCATGAGGTTAGAGCCAAATGTTGTACACAAAGAGGTACTAGTTCTATTTCAAAAATATTCGGTAGCGTAATCTTTGGTAATCCCGGTCATAGCAAATGATTTATCCTCAGTGGAATTTTCGCACTTAAGTGCTCTTGCGAGTGACTCCGTAAAAGGTAATATCGTGGCTAGTCCCGGTATCCTCAAAATGTATATTTGAGGAAGTTTACTTCTGTTGAACATAATTTATGGTCCACCTCTGCAGACATTGTTCGTATTGTTCGTGTGTCTATTTTGTGTTGTTTTGGGCGTGCGTCATTGGCTTACTAAAGGGCTACTTTGCTTTCTTTTTACGAAGTAATATGGATGAGGATTCTCTTCTTAGCTTGATCCTGATTCATTGGCTTGTTATGCCGATTTGTTTTCGGAGAGTCATGCATAGCTTAATTATTGCAGCAGCGATGCATTTATTTTGCGGGAATATTTCCCATTCAATCAAAACAAGGAATCAAAATTACCATGCATACATTTAGTTAAGAAGCTTAGTTCATGGCTATGGTTTTTGTCACTGACTGCTATTGACATATATCAAATCTTTAAAAAATCCGCTGTCATATTTCGATGGATACCTTACACACTTTGGGAATCATTAGGCTTATAGTGCTCTCATGAATTCTTTTTCGTCATGTCTGATCTTTCGTAATCATGCCTGGTGAGAATTAAGATTCATTAAATTGCTCCTCCGTCATTCTTTAAAAAATTCTGCTTTCGTCTACTTGAAGTGCAAAATAGAACTGTCTTTACAACTCCAAGAAGTACCTTCTTGGAGTTGTAAAGACAGTTGTTCTTCAATATTGGAAGACATATCGAAAATTTGCCTCTATACCGTGTTATTTGACAATGGTATTTTTTAAATTTCTATGGCTGCCTTTTCTCCTAACACGGCTTGGACCATATCCATAGCGGCCGGCAGTAAAAGTGTCTCACCTATTGTGTGAGGCTTTCTATCTTTTGCAATTCTATAACTAGCAAGGTATGACGCCTTTATCAAGTTAGTATCAGTATTGACAAACTTTGTCATACATTGATATTCTTTCTTAAAAAAGTAGGTTTCCTTTTGAAAAATTCAATGGGCTTACCAACCAAATCAGATGGCTTAGTATTTTGGTGACGCATCAGTAAAGAAGGCTTCATGTTTAGGTTCGAAAGTGTTTCGAAACATGCAATACATTGGGGAATAAGATTGTCACTATTTTCGGTGCTGGCTTCACTATAAAACCGTACTGTAAGTAGCTTTCATCGTATTTACGATTAGCCTGTGGTTTAAGTTTTTTAACACTCTCCTTTGAAGTAGAAGGGGTCATAAAAATCGCTTCATAGTTTAGTTTGCTTGCACAAAAGCTCAATTACAACACTCAACAGTTACAGATGCACAACACAACATATAAATATTGCACAATCACCGTTTATGCTGATGTAATCGAGGAGGGGTTCACGTTTACACTGATGCAAACTGTCAAGGAGGAATTTACGGGAAGTGAGGATGTGCGCGTCGGAGGAGGGGACAGCCAGCGCCCGGCAGACGGGCAGCAGAGTAAAGTTTTTAAAAGTAAAGTAAATAAAAAAGCGTGATAACTCACACAGAGGCCCTTACTAACCTGACGCTCGTAATCGCTCGTATCACCCACGCGTACCACCAGAAACGTTCCCGCGTACCACCGCGGTGCACCTGTTGGGAACCCCTGTAGTAGTGGGTACCATGCGTGGATTCCATTTTCATTCCGTCCGATTGTTATTTCTTCATTAATGCCTCGGCTCTTCGGAGCTTGTGTTATTTATCGCTCCCAGGCGAAGCGATTTCTCGCGTATTCCGCTGCCCGCTGTGCCAGCTTTAGTTCGATCTCGTCTGGTATTCCCAATAGATCTCTCTTAAGTAGGGATTTCATTTCTGCTATCGTCATCTGCTCGTGTTATGCCCCTTAATGGCCTGGTCCTACGGTCCCTAAAACACCTTTGATTTATGGAGGAGCGCATTGGTTCGATCGTTTCGATTCAGAGTCCTCATTCGATGCCCTTTACCTGAGTGCCCAACGCGTTTACGCTCTCTTGATCCCTGCCAAGCGTCATAACTTCCTGAATTACGACCGGTGCTTTTTCCGAACACAATAATATTTGGACTGGTATCTTAAGGTGGCTAGACCGGTAATCGTGGGTCATTGAGTCCACATTTTAATAATATTTCAAGGGATTTGAAAATATTCTAGGATCACATTTAATTTAAGAGCATCTGTTTATGTGGTGGAACTCGCCATGCATGCGGTAAAGGTAATGATACAAGAATTGGGTATTTTCCACGTATTTCAAACTATCGATATTCTGATTCAGTTACTTGAACTTATTGCATTGGCTAAAAATTTTCTTATCAAATTGTATGAATTTCGGTTTTAAAAGCTAAAGAAAGTAGAAGATTACGAAAGCTCCCGAGCACACTCCGAAAACAACCGAATGGCCTGTGACGTCATTTTCGCTGTTTACATTTTTGACCCAGGCGTTTCCTTATGCTTACAGTGGTAACAAATGCGGCGAAATTAGTTTCTGACGTGTTTGTGTTTCTAGATATGCCTTTAAATGGCATCTAAGTAAGGGATATAGATGGTATTTTGTACCACAATGTACAAATACATCGGTTGAAACACCGAACAAGCAATTTATTCACGAAATCACGACATTGAATGATTGAAATTTCTTCCTTGGATTCCTCAATGTCCACCCGTAAAATAGTATACTTTACTCCGCACTTTGTGTTCTGGACATATTCTTGCAATGACTGTGCACAGTAGTCCATCTCTCTTTACTTGGACGTATCCTATAGAATTATCACCATAACTCTCACGAGAAGCTTTATAATATAACAGCACTTAAATTAAACTTTGAGGAGATGAGAAAATTAAACATTTAGGAGATGAGAATCTATTTTTAGGCATTTCTACAGCAGATAAACTACTTCTCGAAACCTCCTCTACAAACAATCACTAATTAGCAAATAAAAAATTAACGTTTTAGGTGTGTCGAGTATTGGCAGCGCAAACATTTGGCGAGTACTGTTTTATGTTGATATGTTACTAAGATACTGTTTGTTTACTGTTGCATGGACTGAAATGGACTTCGATAAAGAAAGAAGTATCATAATGATTATGAGTGTATTGGAAAGACAGTTAATAAAGTTCATACACCAAATACATAATTATATCTATCAAAAATGATATAAAACAGTAATGACGATTTTAAAAGCAAACTTTAGGCTTACATTTTTTGGACTTAAGCTCAACGAATTTCCGCAGCATTAAATCGCTCGTCCTTCTTCATTAAAACGCCTACCATAAACATATCCACTTTGGGTAAATTATCTTATGTGGTTTTAATAAAACCATTGCACGCCATAGTCTTTGTTTTCAATGAAAAATCTTTAAATATACGGTAGATCTTCTACAGTTACTCACTTTCTCCCTCACATCCGTCTGTCGCTCAGCGAAAATGACGTCAAGCCAATCAGATTTCGTTTCGCAGCGGCGTAAAAAAATTTGAAATTTCGACTATTTTAATCTTAAATATCTCAATTAATATTGAATCAATTTTAAAACTACTTTCACTCCGCAAGCTTGTTCGAGTTTAAGTAACATATAAAGATCCATAAACTTAAATTTAAAATTTTGGAAAATACCCAGTTATAGTTTACAATTTTGCCTTAATTAAAACGTGTTAAGACTTGAGTTTTCGGCGCGAAATTCGAAATTTAGGTTAAAATTATATTTAAATTTGTTTTTTTTTCGAATCTTTGACTTGGTGTGATACCTTGATGTTTTAGTAACCATCATAACAATATGAAATGTATTGTTTCGGGTTTATGAGAAAATTTGTACGTATGCAATCGAATTATTAAGAAATACAAATCATGTTCCTTAAGTCTATGTATTAAAGTAGCAATGAGTTTTCGAAAGACCAAATCGGTAAAATGCAGTTTTTTTCACTTTTGTCTGTAGTAATCACTAATGTAACGTATGCAAAGCTTCATGCAAGTCAGTACATACTGTCCGTGCCAAAATCTATTAGACTCGAGTTTAAATCTCAATTACTCCGAAACGGTTCTTTGGATTTTAACATCATTTAGATATAAATGAAAAACTTAAACTTTGTGGTTCCAAAATGATTATAAATAAAAAACAAATTTACGGCCTATTTGCCCAACGTACACAAAGTTTAAGTTTTTCATTTATACAATGAATAAGTTCCACCAAGTAACGCCTGAAACTACCAGTTATATCATTTAGATAAAATCATTTTCAACTAAATCCATTTGTAGAATAATTTTTTCAAACCAATTTTAGACCTGCTTTTGGCATTTTGTAAAAAAAGGTCCCACTTTTCTTTAGCGCTACGACGCCATGCCTAACTTTGACTTTTAAAAATGTACTTCAAAGCAGAGCGTTTGAGAAAAACGAAATTTTTATAAAATATGAATCATAACTTTATCATTACGTCTGCGGAGTTGCAAGTTTTTTACTTAAGTGCTTATTAGTGCTGTTCAATTTATAAACCTACTTTTTATCGGCAACTATACATCATTGCGCCATGAAACTAAAAGTGTTATCCTTCTGTTTAAATTTCCTGAGCGAGTCAGATATTATCATTTTTATGAAGCGTGGACCTTATTTGATATCGAATTATAGTGTTATTTAGCCGATTAGGCTAGTTGCCAAGCCCGAATGTTTGATTAATTGATTTATGATTATTTGAAGCTGGTGAAATTGGAGGGATGGATACCAAAGCAATTAAATAAACGAGCTTCTTTTTTCTTTCTTTATACCCCATGAAACGTTTTTATGGGAAAAAAGTCAATCTACAGCAAAATCATAGGAAAAAATGCCTTTATGAATCTTTATGTTCGAGATTTAATCCAGCGAAATGATTAAGTCTTTCCCGTATAGTTATTTCTGCTTCCCCGTCAAGTAATTTCGCTTTCACTGCTCAAAATCATTAGTGCCTACTTGACATTCACTTTGCTTTGTTCTCATCGAATTCTTACAGCAGGCGTACATTTTACTATCCTGTGAGATAATTATTCATTGCAGCTTTCCTTAACTAAATATTTAATCAGAAACTCGTGTAATAGACAAATATCCCTAGTTTTGTGAATGCTTTAATGGATAAGGTAGAGGGCAAGTTGAGATGGCCAAGGAGGGTCTCTACGTTCGTGGCCCTTATGCGCTGTACATATTCATTGGCATCCGCTTGCTGCCGGAGTGCCTTCACTCTATGGAATATTTATATACCTATCTCTCTCCGTTACCCGGCTATAGTTTTTCCCGCTACCTATGTTTTCAGTTTATGGCGAATATTTTCCCATCTCCCTGCCCCTTTCTCCTCCGTAACTGAGGCTCCCGTAGTTGCTCTCAAGAGCGCGTGATTAATGCGACATGAACGCAGGGCCTTGAAGCGAGTAGGTAGAGAGCAGCCTTATCCTCAAGTTTTCTAATTTCGTCCCGCGGTTTATTATTTTATGGGTGCTTAGAAATTCGCTCAAGCGTTGGGTATCAGCTTGCCCTTGAAGTGCAGTTGTCGTGACAAAGTTACCGGAGTACTCAGCTTTTGCGCTGCTCATTCAAAGAGGCAAGCGTGTTGCTCGATTTCACCGCTTTTCCTGCGAGCTTTCCCCCTCTTGTCTTGAGGAAAGAACTCTTGAAGCGCCATTAATGAGACACTTTTTTGGCCACTTGTGGGAAGCACTCGTGCTCTCGCTTCGGTATCGTGTACCCTATAGTTATTTCATCTCGCGAACCCGTTAATAGTCTCATTTTAATGGTGTGCTATGCGAGGAAAGGAATGGTGGGAAGATGTGCCTGGCTTTCGTTAGATAAACTTCCTCCGTTAATTGATTTATGGTGACGTTAGCGTCGGACAAGCTCTTTTCCATTAAAGGTAGTTAATTTATTTGACATGCTCTAAAGCCATTTGAATGAGCCATGTGAGAACGATGGATGCTTTGATGCTTTACGATTAGTGATTTTTTCAGTAAATACTTAAAAAGAAAGGATTCGGGTCGTTTGATGGACTGAATTTCAATTAAAAAAATATATTGAATTCCCTGATATCGTTGCTGTGATGAGCTAAAAGATCATATCATCTCATGCATTAAAAATACCCGTTGCAAAGAAATCTTTGTAATCAGGGGTTACCAAGACCCTATATTGATCATGTCTCGACCTCTTTCGTCGGGTAAAGATGTGTTATTCTTGCTTGAGATAATAATTATACGTTTATGTGTTATTACATCGCTAGGTATTGGCTTTGACCCTGCTTTTTAATTCATTTGATCCCTTGAAAGCCCCAAATGTAAGATAGCAATATTTTAGAATCGTAATATTATGATATCATGATTTCAAGCTTATTTATAACCTATTGTTTTATCCTATCATTTCACTGGCAAAGGGCATATTTGAAATCATGAGTTGGACAACTGATGCAGGGGGATCCTTTCTTTCGTTTAAAAAAAAATATAATAAATTTGAAAAATATATTAGCATGTCAAATGCTTTGCCGGCCAGTTTTACTACACCACAATCGTAAACAATGCTTAAGTACACACACTGATTGAGAATATGATAGTCCCATTCCGAACAATACCTTAGGGAATATGGAATCCATTAAATTGATTTGAATGCGATTCTTCTGTTATTATTAGAAGCTCTCTACCGATTGAGATATGTTTAATGGAGACAAGATTTCCTCTACTTTCTTATCTTTTACAACCCATGGTACAACCTCTCATCACTTCAACTGTCCTGTCATCACTGTACCTCCAACCTCTCATCACTTCTGTCTTCAGCGAGGCGCATGCCTTTCCTCAGTTCATCCCAAACATATTCTTTTTTTTTTAATATTCTCTTTCAATCACAATTTGCTTTGAAGACACTATTGAAAGTTAGCATAAATTATTTACTAAAAAGTTTGAAAAAACTAGAACTATTTTGTTTTAAATTCTCTACATCCCCGCTAGCCCCGGGCTCCCTCCCCTATAGCAGAGCTTTCACCATCCCTTCGCCACTCACCTTCTCCATTCGCCTACTCTGCCTCCGTATCTCCTCCTGAAGTATTCTCTCCTCACCCACCGTACCTTGCACTTGCTCATTTGTTCCTCCTGTCCATCGCACTTCATCCATTCTCTTCCACACTCGCCTATTAAAAGGTCAGAGGCCTATTCTCACACTATTTCTTCTGTGTCCAGGTTTTCGCACCATTCAAAACGACATTCAATATTAGATTCTTCATTAGCCTTTTGCTAACACGAAAAGGAATGCATTTCAAAATAAAAACTGCATTTGTTTTGTAGAGTCATTCGTAAACTCCGCTGTTTAGCCATGTAGGTTGATTCATTTTTCCCCTGATAAAATAAGCTTCACATGTGTAAGTGAAGACGTCATTATGACCCCTTCTTTTACCCGGGAAAGCCTTGATACTTTTTTAGAATGTATCTATTATATAATATTCAAATATACATAATTTTATGAGTTTATGCTTCAAACATTTTCACTTTTAACACTGGTGGTTATAGAGATACAGCCTGACGCCAAAGGGTATCGCTGGCGCTTGTGGATAAGAAATTGAGGTTTTGGAGAATCTGCTGAATTTTATATGTACATGTTAGAAAAAATACTATTTATATATTATATTTTTCACTCAGCTATACATGTTAAACATATTTTATTATTAAAAATGTGAACAAAAACTAACTAAATAAATAATATAGTTTAATATTAAAAAAGTTTAAAGCCAAGAGTAAAAACACAGGAAATATTTCACCACGCCATATCTTGTATAAAGACTTGCTATGCGTCACGCATTATTTCCGAACGGCTTGAAGTGCGGATGCGAGGGGGCTAGGGTTGTATGTACATCCACACCGTTTGCAGGGCGGGTAGGCGTCGTTTAAGTAACGCCGGTAGCACGCCGAGGCTTGCAGAGCAGGTTACAAATGAGGGGGAAAGAGAGCAGGCGTGAAAAATACCGGGATAGCAGGGGTGGGTTTATTATACACAGAGAGGGAGGATGGTTGGGCAAACGATGCATGCTTAACGTGTTTGAACAAGAGTGGGGGGGCAAGGAAGGGTCTCCACCGCAGTAGGGTGGAAAATTGATATTTGAAGAAGAGCAGGAGGACATTGGGGGGGGGGACGCGTTGAAGATGGAACGATCCCTTTTACGCACTCCTAATCGGCCGTGTACAAAACCGCGCGCTTTTCCAAGACTCCAACCCGCCGCAAGAGGAACACAGCCAAGGCCAGCTGAGGGTGCCTGCTTCCAGCGTCGAATTGCATGCCGGGAACGGGCGTTTGGGGGGGGGGGGGTAAGAAGGTAGCCGAGTAGCAATGGCGTAGCTGGAGTTCGTGCTGCTCAGGGGTCCTTTAACCTGCCGCCCTCCAAAATATCTGAATATTTGTAAATAATTTCGATTTGTAAAAATTCCATGATAATTTTTATTTATTTCGACCCAGGTTTCGACTTCACACAGTCAGTTTTTCATGTGTCACCTTGAAAATGACTGCTTAAAGTTGAAACCTGAGTCGGAATAAATATTAAGTATTGTGGAATTTTTACAAATTAAAACTATTTTCAAATCGTGATGTGGCTCCACCTAGTCAAGCCTGATAATTTGATATATGTATCTGAATATGTAGACGTATTTGAATAGAAAATTTAAAAGATGAATTGGAGCTAGTAAGCAATTTAATTACGTGGATTGTACGTTAGAAGAAAATAGGCATATTGGCAAACAAATAAGGAGGAAAATTGCGCTAGCAAAAGAAGCGTTCATCAATAGGAAGAAGCTGATAGTGGGGACTTTGGCTAAGGATATGAAGAAGAGACTGCTGGAGAGTTTATTAAGGGGAGGAACGTTGAATGGGGCAAAAATGTACACATTGAGAAAAGAAGATGGAAATAGGCTGCAGGCGTTCCAGATGTGGGTGTGGAGGAGGATGGAGAAGTGGGTGGACGTAAAGGAAGACAAACAAAGAAGTGCTTGGTGTGGCGGGAGAACCTCTGGATGAGATTGAGAGGAGTCAAATTAGAAGGTTGGAAGAGATGATGAGGGGCAAATGGTTGTTTAATGCCGTGATTGAGGGTAGGATGTTGGGTACGCCGGAATGGGAAGAAAGAGAATAGGTTTAATGGATGGGATGAAGAAGTATGATAAGATGAAGAAAGAAATATCATAGGTGGATGCCCTGCGCATGAAAAATCTAGAGGATTTTTCCTTCTTTCCATTTACCTACCTTAATAGTAGTAATATTAGTGAAAAATGTAGGACATTGAACAGCCACTGAGACATTTCGCAAGTTATTATGATTAGAGGTTTTTACTTCACTCACATCAGTTAACTTTTATCTCAATTTATAATGGACTATAATAAATGATGATATGAGCCAACTGATGTAAGTAAAACTGATGATCTCAGGCCTGACCTCGTGGAAATTATGGATATCCATGATGAGAAAACCACTTTTGTGGCACATGAGTATGCCACAGTGTGGCGAAACGCGCGTCGTGCCAGCGTAAGAAAGTTTGTGGAAATAACCAAGGTGGTCGACTCATCATTGATGTAAGTAAAATAAATAATAATAATCATGTTACCAATAATATTTAGAGTTATTTTCAAACCTTTACAAATGTTGCAAAGAGGCATTCAGTGAACAAATAAGATATCATTTTATGAGCTTAATAAACAGCGAATGTAATATTCGTGCTTCGATGTTCTTGAATCATGGCCGTGTTACAAATGGAGTAAAATGTTGCGGTAAAATTTTCCATTTGATCACTAATGCCGCCCGGGGAGGACCACCCCATACTCACATCTTATCTACGCCACTGCGGAGTAGAGAAAAAACTCATTATAATTTGGTATCCTTCCTGCCAATTTGTAGGTTTTGGACTGCCCCTCCCTTAAATTCTCAATTTCGGGGCCATCCTATGAGATAACATTCATCATTATCCCAAACTTTCCCTGCCGTAACCCTACTTGCCTCACATGGGGGCGCAGAATTCAATAAGAGGTTGCATTCAAAGCTCAAAAGATGTATTCCCTCGTTCGTTGACGACTCGAACTTTCTTTCACGTCAGGAACGCCTGAAGAGAGGAAGTAGGAACAATATGTGTTACTCTCTTGACGCCTTGTCGTTTAAAATGTGAGATTTCCTTTCCATAATCTTCATGGTTGAACAACTCTGCATTGAGTAGATTACTTCAATCAGGATCGAGGAATGGTTGATACTATTCAACGAAGAATATTGAAAAATGAATAGTGCATCAAGAAAGTGGTTTATTTGACCTCGGCCTTTGGAGGTGGCCTGAGATATTACAGAAAATTTTCGCTGTTGTCCTTCTCACCTACGGCTCCGTAGTTTCGTTTCATTCCTGTGAGTTGTCGCTGCTAACACCAATGACCTCTTTCAGTCGGTATTGCTGCGAACCGCTCCATAGACTGGATGAGTCGCGGTGATAAGCGTTAATTACCTATCATGCGACTTCCATCCCCGATACACTGGTGGTAGACCCGATAGCAGTACCACGGCAACGCCTCACGTAACGCAGTAATTGCGGTGTCGTAAGAGGAGTCCTACTCGCAAATTCCGCGTGAACCTCCGGAAAAAATAAAAATACATATGCTCTAGTTTGCGGGAATGCAGAATGGCATATTCATGTAGTTGATGGCGTTGTTCACGCGTGAAATCCTCAGCTCCAGTAATGCGAATTAATATGGATGCTGGACACCGAATACGGGGGCGACAGATTCCATAATCCCACCTTTTCTCTTTAAAGGGTTGAACTTTACACCTCCGCGTTTTCCCCGAAAGCATTCTCTCCATTCTTCGCTCGGAGACTTCCGTGATGGGATAAAAAAAGAATTATCAATAATTACTAATCTTCACCGAATTCATAATTGCCTTGGGACAGCGGATGCCTCATACTCAGATTTGATCTGTCGAATGTTTCATCTTGTCGATTACTTGAGAGATATGTTTAGGTAATTGTTATTTGTACTCTAATTTCACTTAGGGATAAATGAGAAAAATGAGAAAGCTGTGGCAATGCTATGAAAAAACCTCAATGAATCAAAGAAAGCGATCTAACCCGAATAACATTAGATGTCACGGAGGCAGTTGGAAAAACTCTGCTTCTCCAATCCATGATTAAAATCACTTGGCACTATTACACGTAGGTACAGCTTAATTTTACATTACGTTGATTCTTCATTCGCCTTTATAAATACCAAGTTGGCAGATTTCTAGTCCTCTTTTTTATAAATAATAATTAAATCAGGAGTTTAGGTCCTTATCAAAACGATAATTCCAGCTATTTGGCCGACGTTTCGGAAATTGTATTTTCCCTCATCAGGGCTAAAAATTGGATGAAACAACCAATGAACATAAGTAAACATTGTTTATAGGCAATTATCAATACAGACAATTCACCAAACACAAAAAATAGAGCTAATAAGGTATGTAAAATCAACTATGTGTATTTGACGTTAATCTATGTCCAAAATTATATTGTAAAACATTTTCTGTTTTGATAATTGCCTGTAAACAATGTTTACTTATATTCATGGGTGGTTTCATCCCATTTTTAGCCCTGATGAGGGAAAATACAATTTCCGAAACTTCGGCCAAATAGCTGGAATTATCATTTTGATAAGGACCTAAACTCCTGATTTTAAATATTATTTTTATAAATACCGAAGTCGCTGTGGTAGTTGCAGTAGTGGCAGAAGCTTCTTGTTCCATTTTCACCTCTCTGAGTTGAAAATAAGAAGAATTCTACTCCGCGTACAACAGGGTAGCTCCCATCAGCAGGAGCCTTGAACATCAGTCGTGGATAAAATCTCGAGGCCTGGTTTTATTATGTTTGGTCAATTCTATCCGCAAGATGACGTAATCTCTATGTTAACAGAGATCTCGGATTTTGTATATTGCATCACACTGTCAGTTAGTTAACGTGAGCATTTTCGACGGGAAAATATATTAACTTCGGTTTTCATACCGAGAAAATTTTTAGTATTTGTTAAAATATTTAACTAGATATTATAAAACCAGGCCTTGGTATGATCTTTGGGCTGGAAGGTGCGTAAATGTCAACAAGTAAGGAGATCAATCGTTAACAGAGTTATGTAACCGATATGAGGTCTACGCTCCCATTTTTACGGAAAAGTTATTTAAAATCCTCGGCGTTTTTCAAACCAACGGAAAACACATTACCTTAACTATGTGAAGGTTGCTAATAGATTCTCTCTTGTTTCTAGACATTCTGGTTGTAAGAAACCGAGAGCTCTCACAACTACTCAACCACTCTATTCTCCGTAGAAATTGCCTCGAGAAAAAATCTATTCTCCTTTATAATATCCGTTCATCTTTCTATTCGTGCAAGTGAACCCCTAGATAACGAAGAGGAATTAAATTGCAAAAAGCTTCATGAAGAATCATGGTTTTTACTGTAACTCATTTTTCCTCTTTTAGGCTTTTAACTCGTGATTCTGGTGACTTTACTTCGTAGCGTCCATTTCAATTACTCTTATGCAGCGTTACAAGCCGCGAGGCATCCCGAAATAAATACTAAAACTCTGTCCGTAAAGAGCGGATAACATGTAAATGAAATTGCAGTATTCCGTAGCGTTTCTATCGCAGATACGGATACTGCTGCTCGCCTAAACTGCACGAGTACCATCTACAGGTAAACTCAAGGAATAGGTACCTGGGCTCACAATGCTTAGAGCATTGTTAGGTCCCATCTTGCGGTACAGCCACGTGTTTCAGCGACAGCAGTTTATCATCCTTTTCAGGAGGCGTCTTCAGGTCGAGCCTGAAGACGCCTCTTCACTTTGACCTGAAGACGCCTCCTGTAATTGAGGAGGAACTGGTGTCGCTGAAAAGCTGACTCACGCAGCTGTACCGGAAGATGAAGTCTGACGCATCAAGCTGCTGCGGAAGCCTTCGCTCCAACTACTTCAGGAATTATTGATCAGTTTTCAGTTATAATCCGCCCAAGAAGAAGCATAATATTTTTTCATGCGGAAGTTGTTTTATGCTTACGTCCTTTTTCACTGAGGTTCTGTTTATTCCTTTAGGAATTTATGTGTGGCAAGTGTTTTCCCAGTAACCGTCCCGCTATGCCGTGCGTGCCTCCATCTCTCGGAGTTATTATGTTATTCCATTTAATTCCGTATCGAAGTTACGGAGCGTATTAGAGTTCCCGGTCGGTTGTCTCCGTATTGTCTCAACCGCATGTCTCCCCCTTCATTCCTTCTTCCTCCCGTCCACTTCTGCTCCCATCGGGGCCCTCCAAATCCCCCACCCTATCCCTCTTCCTCAATTCTTCCTCCTACGTCTCCGTCCTCTCCAGCACGCTTCCTTCTTCTTACTCTCTTTCCTTCCTTCTCTCGTCTCCGTTTCCTGCTCTTAGCAAGGTGGTTAAAATATGCGGTGGACTCTCTGAATTCTTAACACAATCCGTTCCAGGAGATAGTTCGCCTTACGAGTTAAATGCCCCAATGTGAAGCAATATTATTATTATTAGGTTATCTATCGGTTAAGATAGGTTATCATTATGGTAGGTTACGCGTACATCCAACCATTCTTTATCCCGTCCATAAACCCTTTTCTTTCTTCCCCTTCCCCGCTTGCCCAACATCCTCCCCTCTATCACAGACTTCAGTATCCCTAGCCCTTCACCACCTACTCCAACCATCTACTTTGGCTCCTAATCTCATCCAGAAGTTTCCTGTCCCCCACCTGAACGCTTCTGTCGCTAGCCCAATTCTTCTAATGTCTTTGCTACTGTTTTCATTTTTCTATAACGCACTAGTCTAGTATACTACTCTAGTACTACTCTACTACGATATACCTACTCTAGTATACCACTCTAGTACTCATATTGCTCTACTAGCTCCAGTTAGTACCTTCCTAAATATTATCTTAGGTATGTTATTCCATGTTTATACCAGGGATATCCAGAAAGTAAATTTACAAAGATCATTAAATATTTTAAAGCACTTTATCAATGTTACTGCTAGTGGCTTTAGAACGCATCAGTAATTACTTTTCCACATTATCACCTTGCATGTTATTGCATTTAGTGAGCCTATGTATGAGTTTTTTTTAAATCCCGCTTCGTAGAAGTCTCCTGCCTGCTCTCTCAGCCACTTAATAAGGGGTGATGTTGAGGTTTTGAATTTTTTTACTGACGGTGAGTGTGTTTGGCACCTTTGCATCGAATGCCGCGTATTCTCTTGTGGGCTATCCGGGTTTGATCACCCGAAGTGAAACAGTTCAGAAATTCGTCCCTCTGTTCTTCGTAACGAGCGAGGAATGCCTGCGCCACAGCCGCTCGATTTTTCTTGTGATCCTCAATGAACATTTTAGGCACCCAGCGTGCACACAGTTTCCGAAAGCCCCACCTTTCTGTTATCGTTTTATAAAGAACTGTTCTTGGCACTTCTGGGCATTGCTCATGATGTTCATCAATGGTCATTCACCTGTTTCCTCGTATCTTTTCTTCAAATTTATGGAGAATTTCTTTACTAAAGACAGATGGTCTTTGCACTCCTTCTTTCATCATGCACGTCACACATTCCTGACTGAAATCCGCGACACTATATTCCCAAGATTTGCCTGTTTATTGCACCTTTACCGTAGACAGAGACGATTTGCCGATGAATTTTAGCAGCAGTCTCTCCTTTCGCGTGCAAAAAACGAATAAAAGCGCGAACCTCGCATTTGGCGGGCTTGGAATGGACTCTTCCATTTTTAACTAACAGTGAGAGAACAACGTTAGCATAACAAAAGTCTGGTAAATATTGTTTCGTCATGCGCACTCTTAAATACACGATAGCGCTACCTACCCTTAAAAAATAACTTTCATTGCAACTATATCTGACTTGTACCTTTACTTTCCGGTTAACCATTGTACTTTGCTCGAAGAAAGGAAGCCCTCAATAACGAAAACTTCAACGCGGCAGGAGTTTATGATGTTCGACATATTTTGATAACACCAAAATCTCTTGGATAGGCGCCGCCAGTATATTTTATCCTTGGCTCCTACACTTCCATTTACTTTCCCTCGCTTCCTTCTCCCTCTTTCCGTTACACAAGCTCTTCCCCTGCCCTTCCCTTGTTCGCCTCTCCTTTGGCCATCCATCTTCCTCCCCAAGCCTATCGAGACCTCGGGGGAGAAATACCCCGGGGGGGGGGGGGATGCGGTTGGTCCTCGCGTTTTAAGTCCACTCCGCAGCTCTCCCTTCCCCACTCAGGGATAGCCTCAGCCTTTCCTGACTCAAGATACGACGCAGGAAGCATCTATTATCCACCAACTTCATCATCAGTGTGGGGAAGTTATGATGTTTTAGTCATTAATATAGAGTGAACATGCATACATTTATTTAATGGACCGACAAGAATGTTATCTTCCCGACAAAATATAAAACTTAATCTAAGGTGTAAAATGGAAAAATTATTGGTTGGTCAAAATAGTACATTTTTGCCTAAGTAGTGGACGTTTATCACTTCTTTTTTTACTTACTTAATAGCTCTTTCACTAGCCTCAACAATTCACTGTAAAAAATCTGTTTAACAATCTGTTGATCAAAATCTGTTGATTAGAAAGGTTTAATCTACCTATTCGTATTTATGTACCAGTCTCAGGTGCTTGCCATTGCCATAATACTATTCCTGTTGAAGTTCACCGTGGCGCTCTTGTCCCCTGTCTGCATGTGGTAGACAGGCATGGGGTTGGCACAATGGACCAAGAAGGTCTAAGTGCTCGGGCTCCTGTCGAAGGCCCCCCCTACAAGCAATCTATTCCTGTTGAAGACTAGAAATCAAGTTTTTACGTATTTGTTTCCATCGACTCTTCGCAAGTTTCCTCAGCCAGTGACATTATCAAGATTCAGTTTAAATCTAAATAAAATACCTATGTAATGTTTCTGTGGCCGTCGAAACATCAGTTGAGTTCAAGGCAACGATTTAATTCGCTACTCACAATCAAGTAATTAAATTTGAACGTTCTTATTCGGTTAGACTAGGTTTATTTGTATTAAAAACATTCCTTTAATATTTCTGCCATACTTCTTTGTCATCTATTTTTCGATTTGTTGACGATTTCTTTGTAAGATAAATATATATATTTGTGCATTGATGAACGTATACGAATTCATTGCATTTTTTATTGGTGGTAACGTACCAGGCTGTTTGGAAGGGCTTTCGGGTTCCGACCGAAGGTGCTGGCTTCAACTTTGGCTGATGTGCTACGCTACCAGCTCAATAAAAGGCATGTGACTTTATGAGTGCTGGTGCCTTTGGACGTTATAAAGAGCACGATAATACGATGAAAACACAATCATATGTAGAGATTGAGAGGGATGAACATGCATACATACCGTTCCCTCTCGGGGTAGGTTCAGTCAAAAAAGCTTAATTCTAGGTGTTGGGCCTATAAAATTGGCTCTGTTTTAATAATTTATTCCAAATTCCCTATCCTTGCATACTTCTTTTGCTTCTGCTACACTCATGTATGTGGTCGAAGAATCCACGTGACTGTTCTTAGACCTACCATTTATTTAGTAGTACATAAAGGTGATGGTGACGGTGCCATCTGACACAAGACAGCTCAGGGAAATGAAGTACCGTTTCCGTTACACCCTGGTGTACGAGTACGATGTCTCACAGCCTAGCAATCGCCACAAGAAGAAATCATTCCTTCTTTCATCACGCCAGGCTTCGAGTCGTCGCCTGTGGTTACTTATATAATGATGCAATCTCGTTTCTAACGCCTGCCGTCGTCGAAATCTCAATCCAACTCCTCCATCAGTCCTCTCAAGCGTCTTGATAAAAAAGAAAAAAAAAACTAAACCCAGGAATGTGGCAGCTTTTCATCCTGGAACGCAGATGCAAGTTGAATGGGGGGGGGGGGGGAGAGAGTCGCGACGTTCTTTTGTGTGACGCGGCTGCGCTCACTGTGTGAGCACGTCGAAAAAAAATAAAAAAATAACTAAATGGTGAAAAAAAAGAAATATTTGGACTCGGAATTACAAATGTGCTTGACTTTCATGAAGCCCCTTGCACACACAACTGGGAAAAGCTCGTCGAGACCATTTTCCCCCGAAAACGTATCCATCCATTCGACTCCCATCTCTTTTATCCCTTTCTAAGCCCCTACCCCTCCCTTGCAACCCTGGTACCCCTTCTCCACACCGAGGGTTTCCATTTCCGCCCTTTCCCATGCATCCCTCGACTCTCTCGCGTTCTCTCTCCAAAGGGTGGAAGGTACATATCGATATACATCCGGTGTAATTTCCCGATGTATCGATGCATATCGGTATATTTGAAGCCGATATGCCTTTATAATCAGTGTTATTTATAACTTGAATGAGTTTTGTGAGTTACCCGTCAGAAGTGTAGATTTGAATAAATTTTGTAAGTAGCAAATTTTATGAGTAATCCTCTAGAAAATGCCGCTATGGCGTTGAAACCGGTCGAGGTATTGTTCACAGTATGAAATTTACTAAGTGTATTCATTTAAAAAAGCTGTCGATTTTTACACCGGCACACAATATAATTTTCACATTCTCAATTTTTTATATTAGCATTTATTGTAAAAACTCTTATTTAGATATATATCTTAGAAACTAATATGAAATCAGCTATCTCCGATACATTGAACTCCTTTGAAAAGTATATTTCATGCTTCCATTGCCTATTGTTTTCTTTAATTTACCTTGCATTTCTGAACTGAATTTGTTTTCCATTGAAGCAATTAATTCTTTAAAGGCATTCATTCCACTCGAATAATTCCAATTGCCAATGAATCGCCCATAACATTCACGAAATTTAATGATTTATGACATACAAGGTATTAAATATATCGACCAATTCCGGTATATTTTTAATATGAATAATAATATCGAATGTATTTAAAGCATATATATTTCATCCTATGCTATGACGCTCGATGATTCAAGTCGAATGATTCCAATTGCCTATGGATGGCCGATGGTATTCAAGAAATTTAATGATTCCAAAAAAAATCACCAGGGCTGAAAATGTTATAAACGTATAGGACGATATTCCGGTATATCTAAAAATAAACATGCAAATATATTTTTTTAATTTGTAATAAAAACGCTGTTTTTATCTTATTTTTTTAAATAATTATATTTTTACATAATAGTGTATTGTTGATTGAATTCCACATTTGGGCCAAATTTCAAATCTCACACAAAGTTGTTGAGAAGTGGGTGAAAATAAGTTCGTGAGATTTCACCCACATCCACAGACATTTCGGTGAGGTTGTATTTACGCGTTTAATATAAATAGCATTAAATAATAAATTGCCTTTAGTACAAATAGACCTATCTTAAAATCGGCATAATTTAAATAAATCGGTTTCCGATATATATATCGGTATTGTTTTTATATATCTCGAATTCCTGCTGTCTCCCCACTTCTTTCCCTACCCACTCCCTCCTCCCCCTCTCCAGAATCCCCTTCCTATCCTTCTCCGTCCTGGTTGGGTCCCTTCGCTCCAGTTTTCCATTGTTCCTGGGTCCCCAGCCCTTTGTCATCCACCACCCTCCGAACCCCTTTGCCCTATGCATCCTCATCCAAGCGCTCCAGCACACACTCTCTTGCTCAAGGACGCAAGGGTTCGTCTCTATTCTCTTTTTACGTTTTTTAACCCTTCTTGCATCCCCTTTCTCTCCCATTTACATCCTGCATCCATCATCCATTTTTTTAAATAAAAAAATCTCCACACATACAGGCATAACCCACCCCTCCCTCAGCCATCCATCTTCAGTGTCCCACCCCCTCATCCTCCTCGGGGTCTAGGATTTCCAACTCCTGAAGAACTGATTCCAGGTCCGTTTCAAGAGTAAAACATTCTGGGAGATGAAGTCAAAAGTATGATCATAACTACAGTTGAGTGTGTGTTCTCAATAAATGAGATTCGCAAATTTCTGCATTGAACTTACTCTAAATTTGTATGCCTAATCTGTTTTCTCTCACCATGACAAAGTGTGACACTTAGTATTCTAAATTTGATGTTACCTACACTTTATTTGATTTTAATCTCTGAGAATTGTTCAATTTGTCCATGCATAATATTAAACAAAACAAATCACCAGTTGTTTTTACTCGAAAATAATTTTCATTTGAATCCAGGGTAATTGTAAATCATTTTCTGTTATATTCTTTTCTAATTATTCGGGATAGTTCAGTTGAGATCAATTTGTGCCTCTTACTTTAATAAACAAAATAAAAATAAATAACTATTGAAATCGCGAAATCTCGAGATAGATTCGCATAAATTGTGGTATTAGGAGCCATTAAAATTTCAAATATTATAAATTGCAGTAAACGGTGATAATGGGAAGAGTATTTTCTAAATATTTGCCAAAAATAAAACGGGGAGAAAAAGCCTTTGGGTTCCCGCGGACTTCAAAACGTTTCGTTAACTGAAAAACAAATAAATAGTAAATTTACATGCAATTGACCAAATCGGCTATATAATATTTCATTAACAATATTCTGCTCTCATAGATATATGTGCATTATTAATGCGTCTTAAATTTTTTTTAAAAGCTCATGCACGTATGTTGCGCGTATTTTATTAGTATGATTCAAAGTAGTACCTACTACCATCCTTTCGGTGGCAAAATCCGTGACTTTTTCAATTGAAGTTCAATGGAATATTACTCTATAATTAATAAATTTTCCTCGTCGATCACAAAACGTGAAAATATATGCCTCTACCATGCAGTTTTTTTCATTGCAATCGGCTCTTTGGTTATTGAGATATGGCGTCTCAAAATCGAGTATCTCGACTTTTTGCGCCGTCAGTAAATTCGGGAGGCGTGAGATGTCGAAAATCCCTGTCCAATTCCGGGAGAGCCTCCCGGAGAATCCTGTGAGAGTTGGCAACACCGCCCACGACCTTAATATGTATTCATCTCCCCCTCAACAATCATCCCCGTTCGTTTTTCTGTATCCCTACCACCACCCTTGCTGCCGTATACACCCACTCCCTCTACCGCTAGCCCAATAACCATAGTGTTTTTGCGCTTCGCACATGAGCGTTTCTCAATTACTGCTGTGATGCAGGATGCTCTCGGGAAAATTCCTCTGGAGGAAGGAAAGGGGAGGTATGATGGGGGACTGAGAGATGCGGCTCTGAGAGAACCGTAGTGATTCCAAAACTCGTGATTTTGCCGCTAGCAACTTTATAAAAATTGGAATGTGTGTGTATGCATGAATGATGAGTTAGTTGGGCTGCTCGGCCGATTAATTGGAACTGGTAGGGACGGCACATAAAGAATTAATGCCGCCCGGCGAAAATAAAAACGAAAGCTGCGAAAAATATCACTTGGTGTCCTGACGCGATCTCTTCTCTGGCCTCATTCGTTTTTAGTTTTCCATGCGTCCAGTCCCTCGTAATTGAAAACGAAACGTTTTCAAAAATCGCTAGCTAGACGTAGTTGAGTCCTCAATGAAGAGAATAATGAGAGAAAAACAGTTTTTCATTAAAAACCGTGAAGAAATTCTTGATTGAATATGAAAATTCATCAGCATCCTGTAGAATTAAAAACACGCAGGGTACTCGCCAAACGCCAGGAAAAAAACGCCAGGGTACCCGCAGGCAGTATTTAAAGGAGATGTCGTTCCTTTAGGTTTCAAGTCACAGATGTAAAATTGGCTCTCTGTTGATTACTCCCTTCTTTGTATTACACTGCGAGATTTACTCGCCTTGGATTAAGTTCTTAGTCTCTCTTAAATGAAATTCGTCAGCCTTGGTCTTATTTACCCCTTCTCTTTTATTAGCTCGGCTTGTTATCCATCTCTTTCCTCGTCGCAGATTGTCGCTATTTATTCTTTTGAGCGTTTCCCCTTGTTTGTGTAATATTTTGTAGATTTTTCAAAAAAATGTATTAACCTCGTCAAAGCTCTATGTTCACTTTCGTTTTCTAAAACTTTGTACCGAAACAAGTGTTCTCAAAGAAAAAGGGTAATTTACGAGTAGGGTTGAATGCCTTATTGCTTTATTCTAAATTCCATTCCGTTCTTCCATCGTCATTTCTCTTTCTATCCACTACCCCTTTTTATATCTACTCCTTTTTTCCCTACTGTTCCCTCTTAGATTAATTTTTTTAGAATTTCTTTTTATTATATCACTAAGATAGTTCTTCTAAGTGATTTACGAGGGTAGACTTAAAAGTAAGGTCTCCAATTTTTTTCGTCATAGAAAATGACATTTATTTACATTGTTGGATACATCGTTGGAAAGGTCATGGCTTCAGCTATTTTTCGATGTAGTCACCCTGGCGCTCGATGATTTTCCTCATCCGCATGATGAACTTTTGAATACCGTCGTCATACCAGCTTCCGTCCGCGTTGCGAAGGCGTTGACCTCCTCTTGCACCTTGACGTCCGTCGCGATCTTCATCCCTCCTAGGTGTTTCTTCAGGGTCCTGGCCCTACGCGCCCCCCGAACTAGCTCGCACAATCCAGAGAAGCGTCACTCCCGAGCGCGATATGTGCCCGCCTAAATATACCGAAACCGTCAAGATGGCGGTCGCGGCATATCTAAGCAGGCACGGCCCGGGAGGGCTCGTCCGCCGGATTGTCGGCAGAGGGCACGTAGAGCCAGGTCACGTTGTGTGACTGTTGTTTTTTAATGAGTAATTGGATATACATTGAGATTAACATAGGATTTAATACATAGATGATACTTTTACCTTTTCTTAGTGCGTAAAGCGCAGTTGTGTTGTCTACATGCATTTTAATCTCTAAACAATTGAGCTGAAAACATTTCAATAAATCTAGACATAACCGCAGGCCTTCTAGCGCAGCATAAGCTTCTGCTGCGTTGATTGAGGACATGTTATCAGGGATTTTAAAACTTTGCGAAATGTTCCATGTGAGAATTACTACGGCTCCTTGTGTGGGAGGTACAGGCGCGCCGTTCGGATACCTCGGCATGAATATTTTCGGTCGCTGACTGCGGAGTTCGACTTATTCCCACAAGCTTAAAAACTATTTTCCTTCTGCTGCAAAATTCAAGTATATCCCCATTGATATCATATCTATAATTGTAAATGTACTAAAAACAACGACGAATTATAATTATTTATGTAATTTCTCCATAAATAAACGAATTTTTATCCTTATATCAAAAAACTAGAGAAGTTAAAAAAAATAAGAATTGTCAAATATTATGAGAAAACAGTTTACGCTGTGAAAGGGTTAAATTTCAAGAAACTCATTGTGGATGTATGTAGTTATAAGCATAGTAATTTGAAATTATTTGTATAACTGCGGGCATTATAAGGCGTGGAGCCAAAGATTGAGTTATCCTGACAGAATGGAACCTGCGTAAAACCTTATGTGGCTTGGCAGGTCCGCATTATGTGTTAGATATTTTTATTCTTTTCTGTATTGATGTATTAATCTCTATAATTTTGTTATACTTAATGGGGTTAAATAACTAATAAAAAGAATGAAACGCGGACAAGGGAAGGGTATTGAGGTCTCTCTCATTTATAAAACGAATCTCATGCCAAGAAGTCGTGCGGGATACGATCTCTCCTCTTCTACTCCTTCCACTCCCTTGTATCTGCCTTTGGGGTCTCTGCTCCTCCCATCCCTTGCCGCCTTCCTATCCCACGCCCTTCTCCTCACTCCTCCTTCACTCCGACCAGCATGCCCCTTTTATGTATTCCGCTCTCTCCGCACCCTCTCTTGTGTCCCTCCCGCATGTCTCTCATCTCCGTCCTGACCATAAGTCCCCTCACCCTCTCTTCGCTCTCTTCCGCCTTATGCATCCCCCACTCTCCTCTGGGCGCGTTCCGAATTCCTACTGCCAGTACTGCCAGTGCAGCCAAGTGTTCTGTAGTCTACTGGCAGTAGTACCGCCCAGTTTTCAAAACTTCACGTCGTCAAATCGGTTACGGTTACGACCGGTTACGGTGAATTCTGCTGTCTATGGTACCACTAATGCAATCAGAAGTACAATTTATGGCGTTCCCGTGTTCAAAATGAGTCCGTTCTGCGCATGACATCATCCGGTTAACACGAGCAGCAGACGACTCGAGAATTAGCATAGGAATAATGGATCCAAGCTCCGATAATTTAGTTTTTAGCAACGACAGAATGGAGCCAAGTAGATATTGGATCCATAAGCACTGATGTACAACATATTTGATCGGATATAAACAGTAAATGTGTAGTTTTAGAATACAATATTGTTTATTGCAGAAATAACCCTAGCAACAATTTATTTATGAATGATAGTTGAAAATATTACCATTTTCAACCTTCTCCATCCGAGCCATCAGGTCTCACTCAGGAGTTCCTCTTACCATATGTCTCTTCTTTATGCCGTCCACCTATTCTTTTTCTTCTTCTTTTACGTTTCCCAGTGTTCTCCCCTCAATCACCCTCTTCAAAATGCCCTCACCTATCAACACGTCCTCCATCCACCTTTTCTGCTTTCTCCGAATCTCCGACACCAACTTACCTTCTTCTCCCACCACATCCAACACTCCTTCATTTGTGTTCCCTACCACTTAGCTCACCCTTGCCATCCTTTTTCGAAGTTACATCTCAAATACCTTTAGTTTCCGTTCATCCTTTCTCCGTGGTGACTACGTTTCCGACCCGTGCAGCGCCACGCTTCATACTAGAGTTTTCGCTGTCTTTTCTTAACGTCTCTCCTCATCAATCCACTTCTATTCGAAAACGCTTATTGCGAGGGAGTGTCTGCATGATATAATGATGATCTATTAAACCATTTTCCACCAAAATACTACCATGATAAGTAAACTGTTCCACCTGATAGCTAATAAAAATATAATACTAAGTTACGCGCTGCTTGGGATAATTTAAATAAATATAAAAATGAATAGAAAAGAGTTATGAAAATATTTTAAACAAAAGCAGTTAATAATTATGCTTTTACGATATTTAACTATTTCCATGATTGCTTTTTATTCCAAAACGAACGGCCCGTACAGTTGTAATGCCCTTCCTCTCCGAAGTGATGCGAAGTGCCTCCATTCTAAGGTACAGTTATATGCTGGCTTCAACCAATACAATAGGGAATAGGGGATATTCGAGATTTTTAAATAGTATTTGAATTTTAAGTGCGTATTCTCAAATATTCAGCACATAAATTGTATCGAAATGACATGTTGTGTTATTGAAATATTTCTTCTTAAAAATCCCACGCGCTTGGCGGCGTGGAAACACTACGTCATCGGGTATCCGGGAATGGCGTCACAGATCGGTGTAGCTTCCAGCAAATCGATGAATTGCCTTGGAAAGTTCATCTTTTTTTTCGTAATTTGTCGAAATAATCGCTTTTACATCCTTTGTGGAGGACAATGAACAAGCATGATTTTATTCTTAACATTGAAATACATGTAGATTAGAGAAGCGATACCGTGCTGCGGTGGCAGTACCGTCTCGCGTATCGCATAGCGGCAGTGTACTGGCGGTATTGGCATTAGATTTTGGAACCTGCCCTCAGTCTCAAATTAAAAACTTTTTGAAGTCAAGCGAAATGCCCCCATTCTACGGTACTGCTATTTACTGCTTTCGACCGTTCCAAAAGGGTGTAACGCCACTGCTACGGTGACAGTTTTGTCTCTTGTTCAGTTTAACGGCAGTATACTGGCTGTGCTGACTGGTTTTCAGAACCCTTCTCCTCTTCTCTTTTCCTCTCTCTCCTCACACTTTGGTTCCTCAATTCCGTGTCCCCTACACCACGCACCCTAGCAGTACTTCCCGTCATCCCCTTTTCTCCATCAACCCGCCTCACTCTTAGATTCCCCCAACTCCCTCTCTTCCATTTCCGCCTTCTTCCCTCGGTCGGGTCACCCTCAACTCTCTCTCTCCCCAGTTTCCGTTGTTTCCCATCATCCCCTCGCGGCTCCAACAACCAACCCGCCCGCACATTCTCTTCTGTTCCTCCCCACTGCCAGAAAGTTCTTCCTCCCTCCCCACTATACATACATACATATATATATATATATATATATATATATATATATATATATATATGTATATATATATATATATATATATATATATATATATATATATATATATATATATATATATATATAGTATACGTATGTATGTACCTATATAGACACACACCACCCTCTTTCCCCGGAGTTCCTTCGCGATACCCCATCCCCTTCCCCCCATCTGCGCGCCTTCTACGCGTTCGCCTCCCCGTAACTCCCCCTCCCCCTCTCGCTAGACCCCTATTTTCCTCCCTTCCCTCCCTGTCCCTCTTACACTCTCCCTCCCCCATCTCCCTTCCTGCCCTGCATCGATTCCTCTTCCGTTTGTAGCACTCCTAGCTTGAACATCGTCGACTACTCAGTTTTCCCCTATCCTTTTTACTCGTCCCACAGTTCCACCTCTCCCTCGTCCATAATATTTCTCTCATTCCTTTTAGCTTCTTTCTTTCAGTTGCATCGCAGGCGTACATTCTTGTAGTATTGGCCATTAGAGTAGGCAGCTCACGGCTTCGTTTGCGCCATTAAGGTAATATGAGCGAGATTTTTCCCTAGTCATAAGAGGCCACATACGAATTTTATTTTTTATTTAAACAGTGGCAAGAAACACGCAGTACTAGTTGTGATATAGATGGTGCAAAAACTTATTTAATATGACAGAATTTTCAATGATTAACTAAATATGCATGTATTAGATTTTAACTTTTCACCTTTTTTATTTAATGTCGTGCGCTGAAAACGCTTCCTTAACCGAAGATTATTTTGCTATTCTGAAAAGTTATTGCGTTTTGTAATTGATTAATTTTATAAATAGTGGAGAAATATTAAAAACAACGTACCGATAAATTTCTGACGAGAACTATTCGTTAGAAATTCCTCATTTTTTTAAATTAAGTCTTTCCGCAGTGCATACCCGTACCATTTCCAATGCACATTGGCTGGTATTTCTTGGTAAATATTTCAAAAAGTATAACGGTAAGTGGCTGACATTTTCTTATCATTGGAAAGATGGTATCATTTTCTTTATAATCACGTGAACGGGAGGGTGAATTTAGAGTACATTTAGAAGAGCGAAAATGTGGGAGTGCGTAAAATGAGTAGTTCAGCGACAATAAGATGCTGCTCAAGAGTATTAAAATAGTTTGTAATGTTTCAAAGTGTGTGAATGAGAATATCGGCTTTTTTATATATACGATACACCGTAGCAAGTGATGAAGTGTAAAACAATATCGAATAAGCTTGATTAACCCAACGCAATCTATAGTGTTTGATATTGGCGCGGGGACAATTTTTTCCCCTGGAGCGTTCTAAAGTTAACGAACGTTTCGGCAACGTACATCAGTTCCGTTCGTCGTCGTTCGTGGGCGCTGAAGTGCGCTGATGTGCTTCAATCTGCAGTAATTTCAACACCTAGAGTGGAAAGCTCCCATCGTTGTAGCAATGATGAGAGTAGGCGGCTGACGGTTTAGGACATTTGAGTTCTTTGAGGATTGGTAGGAAGGTAAAAGAAGCATTCCTATGGCGAAGGAACAAGGGTGGAGGGAGTATCATTTTCCTTGGAAAATGGCTGGTATTTTTAGGCAGTTAACTCAAAAAGTAAGTTAAGTGGCTGATATTTTGTTATAATTGGAAATATGAGACATTTTTATTCATAATGAGGCCAAATTCATTGAATTTTATGTGAAATTATATCCCACTCAAAGTACCCTTAAGGGTTCCGCAGTTTGTGGTCTTTTACTAGTCAATATTTCGCTTAAAAGTCCTCGTCAACGCTGATACTCGATCTGGGCCCTCCAGGATGGGGTGCGAGTACTCTACCCACCGATCAAACTCTATCCCCTACTTTACTTGTCCAACTGTTTCGTGCATCCATATTATCATCCCCACCTATCATATTTGTCTTCCCTTCTACGCTTCCTCATAGGAAACTAATAGTTCATCCATTTCATGTCTCGTCAAATCACAGTTTATCCAATCGCTATTTAGTTCTTCGCTGCTCGTTACTGGTGTGTTTCTACGATTTCCTCTATATTCACTGCAGGAACTTTAAACTTTTAAGTACAACTTTTGCGTAGGAATTATGCCCTCCCTGATAATGGTAATTGAAGATAAATGCCTGATTATTGGTTGCTCTTGTCGGAAAATACCTTTTTATTGTAAAAATATACAACTGCGCCTTGTTCTTTAATTTGGTTCGCAACATTCTAAGGCGCCTCTTAGGCTCTCCATTCTTTAAGGTTATGCCGAACCGTTCAAAATTAAATCTAATTCCTAAAGCAAACACAAACTCTATGCCCAAGGCGAGATTTGACCTTGCTTTAGTTGGTTTATCAGGCCGTCGCGTTACCAACGGTGTTCGGCTCCTGCATTTCCCAATTTATGTTTTCCTGTTCCAGAGTCTCATAGTTGTCCTCTGCAGTGTCTTCTCGAACGTATTCCTATCCTTTTTTGGTTTTCCCCTTTCTCTAAAATTATTGGCTCTTATTTCTCACCTACTTTGATGAAACTGCTCTCATTCATTCTCCAATCAAACAGAATAAACTATTCTCTTACCTACGACCACATAAAATTCATATTCTCACGTGACTCATTTATTCCTCACTATGACTGTCCAACTCTCACCACAAACTTACATTTATTTCTTCCCTCTTCTTTTCGTCCTCTTTTCTTAACCATGGATGACTGCCATTATCATTTGGGCCGGTCGATTACAATTAAGTATTTAAGATGGAACAGTACAACGAAGTTGAAC
The DNA here is from genome assembly GCA_963573305.1 of Pyrrhosoma nymphula. Lineage (NCBI taxonomy): Eukaryota > Metazoa > Arthropoda > Insecta > Odonata > Coenagrionidae > Pyrrhosoma > Pyrrhosoma nymphula. Next base: position 100,811,184 of record OY754333.1, on the reverse strand, counting down.
TTGAGTCAACGTGTTTGACTCCTCACATTACCCCATTCTCGCTGTATCTTTTCGATTAATACGCTTTTCCTTCCCTTTGGTTTCATCCAAATTTATTGCCCTCTGCTCTTGTTTCCCAGCATATCTCGGAATAAACAATATACAATTATATTTTACTCCTCAAAAACCCTCATTCCCACCGAATTTAGTCAAGCTTGACGGTTATCCTTCTTACATACTTTATGTTTAGGTTATGTGTACATAGGTTATATCTGTGGTAAGATGGTTATATATGATATGTCTGTTTTTTTAGTCATGCATACCGTTGGATTCGTCTCCGTGAGATCTGTAAGATGGCAAAATGTGATATGTTTAGGATTTGTAGGGTTTGAGAAAAACCCTGTGGCAATATGCGATATGTCCATTTTGCAAATATCTTTAGTTGGTCAAGAGCTATATGTCATGTAAATTGCTCTCCTGTTAAATTTGAAAAACATGACATATCATATTTAGCCATCTTACCACAGATATATTTCAGTTTCATAACAATTTTATCTCTATCAAAAAGTCTGTCTGTAGCATGGATCAACTACGTCTCCTGTGCCACAATGTGGACTTCTGACGGGAACTCCTAGTTCGCATAAACTCCGCCGAAATTCGCCTTGAATTAAGATGGCGTAGTGGTGAAACTGGTTAGCACACCTAACCGGAAATTGGGAGATCCGGGTTCGAATCCCGGTCAAATGATTTTTTTCATTGCGATTTCATCTAATTTGAATGAATTCTTCTCGGGTTTCCAACCGGGCCATCCATTATGGCCGACGTTTCGATGCCCAACTCGTGCATCGAAACGTCGGCCATAATGGAGAGTCTAACCCGGTAACTGCGCCGGGAAAGCACCAGATCATACTTCATCTAATTTGTGTGTATACAGCAACTATGTCTACCCGATCCTCACGTCCGGGACCCATTGTTCCAGGATCCAAAATTTCAGTTGCATTTTCCGTGCACCGAGTCCCCACAAAACTTCTCCCTTCTCTGCTTTGCTTACCCCTCTCTTTTTTCTCCCTTCACCCTCCCCCCCCAGACCGGCTGTCCTTTCTCTCCTTTTCCAACCCCTCCTTCCTCTGCCACCTGCTGCACGGCTTTCATTCCACCTACCCACATCTTCTTCCTGCTCTCTTCCCCCGTCTTCTGCATGCATATATATACCCCCCTCCGTGCTCGTCGCCAGCTCAAACCCACCTTCCCCACCACACACCCTTCTCATTCTGTGAAAGGAACTCCCACTTTTCCCTCTCTCTCCGAGCGCCCACCCCTTTCAAGGGTTGGGGTCGGATGGGGGGAGAGGAAGAAAGGAAAAAGAGACTCCCCACTCTCCCAATTTTTTAAATTTCTCCTCATCTCATTTCGATCTGCACTTGTTTACCCACCACCTTCCTCCTCCTCTGCGTCTCGCCGAAAAAAGTTCCCCCAACTTCCCTCCCTTCTCTTTGTACTTTTTTCTTTTTCTTCTTTGTTTTATCACTCCATCGCCAATTTCATCTCCTTTCCATTTTTATTTCCTTGGCCTCCTCACTCGCTCGTCGTTTATCGGGAGGGAAATCGAGCGAGAGATATTCGTAGAGGAGCGCCTCACTCCTGGTTGATTGGTTATTTGGTGGGAGGTGACCGGTAAATGTTTTGGATCGAGTACTACAAGGATATAACATGAGTAATAATAGTGAAAAAAAAACGAAAATCCTAGTGCATGCGTGGAAGAGAGGAGCTGAATGGAGACATTACGCTACAAGGGCTTGATCGTCAAATATGGAAAGGTATCAGGGATACAAGTTCCAATCCGTCATACTACACTTTGAGACATAGCGAATTTATAAGGAACGTAAAAGAAGGGAAAGCCCCTCAAGGAAGACCGAGAGAAAAATACATAAGCTAGCTAAAACGGGACATTGAACAGAAGAGGCAAAATGCCATTAGAGAGTTGGAAAGGGAAAGGATGAAATGGAAGGCTGCATGCAACAAATCTTAGCAATTCAATCAATGATGATGACCGGAAAACGAGGTCCGTTGCGCCAATAAGAATGGTTGGGTAGGACAGTATGGGAAGGATTATTTTAGTATTTAGAGAATGGAATGAGGGCGGAGAGAAACCCAGCGACGACATTAGTCAGTTCTCAGCACAGGGCGTAATAGTGTCCATAGTTTTGACGTCCCATCCAACTTGGAGTGCTCTCCACTTGGCACCCAAGGGTAGGGATGGGGATTCCAATGAAAAATATCCACCAAATCCTGGATTCGAACCAGGGTCCACACCTACGCGATCTCGGTGCCCCATTTTCCCCCATTGTCTTTGAGAAGGTGTGTTTCATTTGAAACACTGTTACAAACAAACAAAAAAGTGAGACATACTAATTTGAGGGACTGGGCTGGAAGACGCTAGAGACTAGATAAAAATTTCCTTCCGTGGGTGGTTCAACTCCCCCAGCTACTGGGAGGGAGGGCTCTCGTTCCGCTTGAAAAGTTTGTTGTTCTCCGTCACAGGTGGGCGTGGTTCAGCCACGATGCCACATAATCAAAAACTGGGGACTTGGAAATTTTCGGCGGTACGATTTTTTTAACAGAACTGTACCTACCCTCAAATTTTCAAGATAAACGGCTCATCACTGAATTCATTCCGAGTCTAAACAGAAAACAGTGATTTGGGGACATTGATCCAATTGGAACACCAACAATCCCACTTGAGCTCTAGGGCTGTATTAAGGTTTAACAGATGTAATACGTCTTTAGTAGAATGAAAAATTCTACGGAGTAAGCGGAATACTGCGCATACCGATTGGCCCTAATTATAAGAATCAATGTGCTAAATGGAGAATGTGCTAAATGTAGATACATACATACTATGTAAATGCCGTTAAGCGAAAATGGAGAGGTTGAGGTACAAAATACTCCAACTGAAATCTTACTGAAATTTTCTAATATTTATCATTTAATTTAATGTGATCTGTACAAGGGGCGAAATTTCTCATTCATAGATATTGCTCAGGTTGCCAAGGAAATATGCTATTGTTGAAATCGAAGAAAAATTGACAATTTTGATATTTAAAACGTAATGGTAAGCAAAAACGAAGCGTATAAGAAACTCGATTGCAATAATTAAATACTTCATTCTTTCATCCACCCGATAGTGAATATGTCAACCCTATATCTTGATTGCAAGTAATTTAATAAGCAAAAACAGAATCCTCTGTACTGATTCCAAAGCTTTACTTATGGGAGTAAATAACAGGGGTCCGTTTTGGGGCGCATGGGGCCCTGATGAAATTTTAATAAAGCCTATGTTCGTCTAAGTGCCCTTAATTACCCACATGCAACATTTGAAAGTTATCGGTTCAGCCGTTTTAGCGTGATTGAGTAGCAGGCACACAGAAACCACCACCTTTTTTATTTGTATGATGACGGGTATGCCTTCTTTTTTATTACCACGCTCATTTTAACTTGCCCTGTTTGTTTGTTGTTTGTCTGGATGGAATCTTGTAATCGAAATCTAACCAACTTCCCAATGTGCAATCGAGCTGAAAATTGGCACACTTACTCAATCTCGATGACAATTCATGGATCAGTCATTAAATTATCTAATTACACTGGTCAACAAAGATTTTGTCCTAGAGACGTTGTTGGGTGATCTTAGACGTTTTTTTCGTGCTGATTCCGAATCTGTGCTTAGATTATTTCTATCACGTCTAGTTTTCTTAGGACAGCTTATTACACTGTAATCATTGTGAAGTGGCTTAGCTTTCATCATGCCTAGACAGTGCGTGATGAACCACCTCGATGACTTTTGTTACGTGTGCGGTGAAATTACTTTCAAGGCTCAAACGCTGTTGGGTGACCAGGATAAAGGATAAGCGCCTCATGTGATGTGTAGCACCTGTGTAATCGTTGTGAAGTGGCTTTAGCTTTCATCATGCCTAGGTGTAAGGCTTCTCACTGGTTGGACTGAGGGTAAACGTCATATGAATTTTGACGTCCCCATGATTTGGCGGGATCATAAGGATCATTTTTCAGACTGTTATTTTTGTTTAACAAAATTTAAAGGAATTACACCGAAGTCAAAACACACAGTAAAATATCCAAACAACCTGGCATCAGTGATACGACCGGTCCCTCACTCCGAAAATTTACCAGTGCCGGAAACACCGGAAAATATTAATCTTAGCGAAGATTCAGAAAGTAATCAAGAATGTGAGAATGAAGGATTCGAAAACTCGAAGGACCCAAATTTCAGACCGAGTACATCTGATGGACCTCATTTTATAACGCAAGAGGATTGAAATGATCTAGTGCGCGATTTAAATTTGTCCAAAAAGCAGAGTGAAATCTTAGGATCACGATTAAAGGGTTGGAAATTGCTGGATCCAAAAACGAAAATTTCTATGTATCGATCTCGCCATGACGAATTTAAATTATTTTTTTCTCAAGAAAACAACCTTAATTTTTGCAATGATGTTCTCTCTGTGATGGATACTCTTAATTTTGAATACAACGCAGATGATTGGCGTTTGTTCAATGATTCCTCCAAGGTAAGTTTAAAGGCTGTTCTCTTATATAATGGAAATGAACTCCCCTCGATACCGTTAGCTCATGGAACTGACATGAAAGAATCTTACGAGAATATGCAGTTACTTTTAGAAACAATTCACTACGAAACATATAAGTGGAAAATTTGTGGTGACTAAAAAGTAATTGCAATTTTACTTGGCTTACAACTTTGCTACACGAAATATTTTTGCTTCATCTGCGAGTGGGATAGCAGAGACAGAAAATATCATTACTTGATAAAAGATTGGACAGAACGTAAAGCACTCGTTCCTGGATCCAAAAATGTCCTTTTTCGGCCTTTATTCGATCCGAAAAATGTTCTTTTGCCACCTATACATATTAAATTTGGACTTTTTAAAAACTTTGTGAAAGCCGCATAGACAAAAAATGGTGCTGGTTTTACTTATTTGAAACAAAAATTCCCTAAAATCAGTGAGGCAAAGATCAAAGAAGGAATTTTTATTCGGCCTCAGATTAGGGAAGTGCTGAAGGATTCGGAATTTCAACAGCAATCGAGTTGAACGGAAAAAAGCTGGTGGAACGCATTCAAAAATGTAGTTGAACATTTTCTAGGAAATATCATGGCTGAGAATTATCGCGATCTGGTGGCTAATCTAATTAAATCGTATCAAAAAATGGGCTGCAATATGTCTTTAAAAATTCACTTCCTCGACTCACACCTGGACTTTTTTCTACCAAACCTTGGCGCCGTTAGAGATGAACACGGTGAGCGTCTCCACCAGGATATTTAAACACATGGAAAAACGGTGCCAAGGAAAGTTCAGCAACATGTTAGCAGATTACTGCTGGACACTGAAATGCCAGATGCTAAATATGTGAGAAAATCCTGAGTAAGCACCCATTTTTTCACATTTTTTTAATTCACGATTTATTTTCTGAAACCCCCTTGAACCCACATTTAATTCGGTTGTTCCAAGGAAACTAGACGTGATAGAAAAACTCTGAGCCCAGATTCAAAATCAGCACGAAAAATACCTCTAGAAGCACCCAACAACATGTCTAGAACAGAAAAAAATTATTTTTTTGTTGACCAGTGTTATCAAGTAAATCTACTAAAATTGAGTGGTTTAAATTTTATATTTATTTATCCTAACATGACGCAATTCGTCACATTGTGTACTCGCAGTCAGCGTTGTTGCAATTCATTGCAACCATCGATTTAGCATTTATAGTGAGAAGAAATGCTAATAATTTAAATTTCAAAGAACCTTTGCACAATTAATATAATGACTAATAAGCACAAAATAAGTATATATTGGGCACAAACGTATTTTGATGTTAATACATGAATTAATAATCAGATATATCATTTAGTTAATCAGTTAGTAGCAATTAATTAATTAATTCTATATGCCGAGAATGGTTTACAGTTAAGTACTCTTGAATATAAGCGTGGTTTAAAAAAGTATATTTTTACATATTAATAGATGTGTCGTTAGATGAACTTGCTTGATAGTATGTGATCGAAAACATTGCATTCCGTAATCAATAGTTTTAACAACCTTTCTGTCGACTGCGATGCCCGTTACGATGTGAACAGTTATTTCTAAGGTGCACGCCTGTGAAGAATAAATTGTTGTTAAAATAAGGAATAATAGGGGTATCGTCATGCTTCCTTGCAGACTCTTGATGTATTTGTACGTCTAGACCCACGGATCATTGTCGTTCATTCACGCTTTTATGCGCGTTTTTGTGGCTCTCATAAGGGTTTCACGAGTCCTCAACGATGTCGCCCCGTGCTCCTTTGGAAGACACGATTGTTTCCGCCGTCCCGCCGCCGCGCGTAAAAGGGGTCGCCCTTGAGTTGACCTCTGCCTCCCGCGATCCCCGGGTGAAATGGGAACCAAGTGTATGTGTGCAGTTTTTACGGCCCGGAAAAATGGTGGAGAGCAACCGTTTTTTTTTATTTTCGGTTGATACGCTACCCGACGTTACATATCCAAATATCCCTCACAATTGCTCAAAAATCGCAATTTTTATCCCCTTTACTCCAAACGTCAATCTCCTCCTGTCCTAAAGAGCCCCGCCCCATCCGAAAATCAACCTTTTTTCAAGCATGCTCGTTTTAGTAGGTTCACAAGGGGGTGAACCCTTTTCTGTTACCTCTCTCATGCCCTTGCTCGTGTCCATGTCTCTCTAGATCCCCCCAATGCCCCTGGGGACGTCCACGAATAACGTCAGGGGGGGAGGTGAGCTTTTCTCTAACTCCTCCAATCCCCACCCTTCCTTATCGCCGGTGCCACTCACCATCACGCTAATGTGGACTTCCCCTTCAAAAAAATAAAAGTAAACTTAAAAAACGTTGTCACGTTGTTCCCAGAGGGTCCCCCTTTCTAGATAATTGCGATGGAAATGCTTGCCTTGGCGTGATGGTCGTGAGTCAACGATTCTTCTTCCTCTTCCTCCGAAGCATCAGGACGCATCAGGCGACGTTTTATCATTTCGTGTCTCCCGATGTCAGAGGGTCTGGATGTTGAGCCGTTATACTTTTGTGGCAGTAAAATTTTGGGCTCACGAGCGTGCCCGAGGTGAAAGAAGAAAACCACCCGAAGAAATGATTTTGTATCCTGCTAGCCGGCAACACAAAAATGTCATGTGGGCGACATGACTTGTAGGAGACGTCCATTTTAAGTCGACAAATGGAGAGTAACGTTCTAATCCCAAGTAGCTGACGCATTTTATCACCATTACATCTTACCGCATAACCTTAAATCACCCTTACATCATCCTTAGATCACAATTACAGATGCAGCACTTACATCTATCGTCAGCAACGGTGGCTTGTGGGTAGCGTTTGGGAAAAATATTTTAGATGGAATGAATAGAACGAGCATGCTTGAAAATGGAGTTTTGCGAGAAAATACGTGTTCGCGAGTAGAAATATCCTCTCAATTCCATATAACAAAGTACATTTCTGAAATAATAAATATTATCGTGATTGAATACCGTAACGATGTCAACCTTCTTCGAGGTTAATGCAGTTTAATGTAGTGTGAATGAATGTTAAATCATTTCGGTGAGGTCCGTGCGCATTTAATGAATGTGACCCATGACCCTACCCGAAACCCACCCCTTAAAGGAATGTTACTGCTTGGGCGAAGCCATTCTCCACCCGCCCCCGACACAAAAAAGTACCTGACGTCATTTATGGACGGCGCCCTTTGTCCCTCTTCCCGGGCCGAGATAAAAATGTGATAAAACAAAAAAAGAGAGGGGAAAAAACTTGAGCGCATAGCCGGAGGGATATTAGACTCCCGATTTTCTGCTCCTTCATCCTTACTTCCCTCCTTTCCCATCGCATTGCTTAATTTATCTGATCAAAAGTATATTTGTGATGCATATAAAAGTATTTCCTGAGTATAAATATTTCCACTGAAAAAATATTTAAATTGATATTTAATGTCTTTGTTCTTTCATCTTGGTAAGAAAGGCTCTTTATTCTTGGCAATATTCTTTCCTTTTGAATTGGCATTAACATTTGTCTGTATTTTATGGTTTATGCCAGTGGTTCTCAACCTTCTTTTCCTCGATTCCCCCCTTTCACCATAGTTTAGAATATCATTCCCCTTACCCAAGAAAATTTAAAATAATACACTTATAATATTGAATTTGGTATTCAATAAACTTTGTTGAACACCACTGGGTATATAATTACAAACTACGATTTTACTCAATCTACAAAACATTACATTTTTCTAAATAGTGGCCCCAATGACACATATACCCCGTAAATTCCCTAGGAGGGTGAATTCCCCCCGGTTGAGAACCTTTGGTGTATGTTACATCGTTTTCGTTGTTTTATCCACCGCGTCAAGGGGTTAAGTGGGAGAGGGAACTCTTTTAGAAGTCTCAATCTTGCCGCGAATAATAAAGTCATTTATCTATCAATCCCTCCCTCTCCTCTCATGGGCCGTATAAGGATGAGGAGAGTTGCCCGTCGGGTTGGACGAAGGGAGAATAAGGGATATTAGGAGGAAATAGGGAAGAGGGGAATAGGGATGGAGTGGGAGAAGATAGGGAGCTTTACCGAAACCTCCCTCTCTTTTGCCGCCCTTTCACATGGCATCCGGTTGCTCGGCGCGCGCGCTTCGTCCTCTTGTGGTGGGAGCGGAGGAGTTGAGAGGGAGGGGACAGTTAGGCTCAGCACGCCTTTATAAATCGCCACGTGCGGAGGGTAGGACGATTCTTGCGTACCCTCTCGTGTTAGGAGTAACGGAGATAGAACTGTGGAGAGAGAGATAGATGTATATCGAGTACATAAAGAGAGGTTTGAAGAAGAAGGAGCCGTTTTGTCGGCTCTCTCCTTTTTAAGGCGGGAGTGACTTTACACTAGGGGAAATATGGAAGGGGTGTGAGTGACTGTGTGTGTGTAGAAACACCCCCGCGAGTGCTACGACGCTATATAACGCCCTCAAGAACTCCCCGAACTCCTTGGCCGATCGAACAGAAACGGGGGGACCTCCTTATCCCTCTCCCTCCCAGCCGTGACTCCTTCCTTATTCCCACCCCGCGTTATTCTTACATAGAGACACTCCCACGCCCTCTCTCACCCAACCGCTTGTTGTCTCTCCTCTTCTCCGCAGCCCTTTATCGGTCTGGCGCGGGAACATTTCGCGTTCGCGGAAGCAAGCAAATCTCCTTACCGGTGCTATTCCTTTGCCGCCGTCTTCCGGCGCCGCCGAAGTTAACCAGCATCCTTTCGTCTGATATCGTGTGTATTCGTCCCTTTCCCCTTCGATCGCAGTGAATAGGGCGCGTGTTCACAAAAAAAATAACCTTCCTCTCCCTCCCAAAAAAAACATATACTCTCTCCTACTCATTCGGGAAGTGTTGAGATATATTTATCTTTAGTGCTAAGCTCTCTCAGTGTGGAGATATATTTATCTGCGGTGCTAAGCTCTCTCAGTGTGGAGATATATTTATCTGCGGTGCTAAGTGATCGGGTAGGATAGGGTGGGTGAGAAATTTTACGCAATCCGTGGTCGCGGCGTGAGGAAAAGGATAATAAGGATAAGAGGGTCTTAGACCTCTCGGAGAGGATCGATCCCTGACGAGAGGGTTTGGTGGGGAGGGCAAAGAGGGTGAGAGAGGGGTATAGTTTGAAGGAATACCATCCAGTATAACTTCTGGGGATAGGAGGAGAATAAGGAGACGGTACGGATATCGCGAAAGCGGGGAGGTTTTAGCTCGTATTTGTTTTGGTTTGGTTTCTCACACGCTGCAGAATTTCCTCTTGCACCTGGCCGATGTAAATACGGGATTTAATTTTTTTTTCACTTCCGAGACAGTGATTGTACGCGATTATTCGTGTGTGTGAGCGTGTGAGATGAGCGATTGCTGAAGTTCCTCGGCCGCGCGCGCGAACGGTCGTCTGCACCGGGACCTCACCGTGATTACACCGGGACCTAACCGAAATATCAAAGGGATTTCACTGAGATCTCACCGATATCTCACGAAACCTCTCATCGGGGAAAAACGCCGATCGCCCGCCGCCCGACGACCCGGGCGATGCTCCCGCCTCCGCCGTCAGCGGCCCTCTCTCTACGCCTCTGAGTCGGCCTCCCTCCCCGCCTCACAGCCTCAAACCGTCCCCTCCTTACCCTTCTCCCTCCGAATGTATCCTACCTCCCTCTCCCCTCCTCATCCCCTTCTGAACCCTCCCCTCACGACGTGAAAGCGGGGGGAGAGGTGCGGGGAGAATCCACCCCACACTACCTTTTCGCTCGCGGCACGTAACAAACCCCCTTCGTCTCGCATATAACCCACCCCTACCCCGTCGCCTCTCTCTCGCACACAAAAACCCCTACCCGCCCCTATCGGAACCCCTTACCGCCCCCGCTCCCCCCCCCACATTTCCCCCCGCGCTTCAACTCTCCTCTCAGTTCGCCTTGCCACACTCCCCCCCTGGCTTACCGGGCGTCGGCGTCGCTTGGCGTGCGGTGGCGACCATCTCCGAACACGAACGCCTAATATATAAAAGGGTTCCCGTGTTTATATATACAAACACAGACACATTCACGCATACATACACATAAATATATACAATTAGATAGGATAGAGATTTTTCTTTTAATTAGGGGGACATGCGGTAGTGGAGGTGGAAATAAAAAAAGGGGGGAGATTGATAAAATTGCTTTCTGCGTTTCATAATCGTGTTCGGTTGATGCACTCCCGTCGCGCGGGCGCTAAGTTTAGCACCCGCACGGAGAAGAGATAGCGCCGGCGGTGACTTAAAGCGGCCCGCCTCTTGTCTCTCTGAAGAGCGCGGCGCGCTTAGCTCACCAGCGACCCGGAGGCCTTTCACCATGGCACAGTTCGTGACGCACATTCAACCCACCCTCGTGGAGCAGGCTCACCACCACCATCCGCCGCACCACCACACCCCGCACCACCCGCCCTCGTCGCAGGCACCGTCCTCGTCCTGTGCGCCCTCCATCATGTCCATCGCCTCGCACGGGACTTCCTCGTCGGCCGGCAGTCACCACCACTCCCCGCACCACGGACACCACGGCCACCACCAGCAGCACCACGGACAGCAGGAGAAACACCATGGGCAGCAACACCACCACCAGCAGCAGCAGTCCTCGTCGGCTCACCACAGTCCACAGCACACGGCTTCGCCGGGCACAGCGACCAAGCACCAAAGGCCGCACCACATCGATATCGTCGGCGTGGGGACCTTGGGGGCAGGGTACGGTGGGGGTGGGGGTGGCGGTGGAGTCGGAGGAGGCGGAGGAGGATCCGGTGGTGGAGGAGGAAAGACTGAGGTAAGGATGAGAGATAGAGAGTGCGTGCTGTGCCGATTCCTCACACACATGCAACACGATCGAGTGGTTCGTATCGAGGATTCCGTCCATCTGGTCATCTCTCCGCAGCTTCGTGGGCCAGAGAGGGACGTGCAAAAGAGAGAAAACAAACAAAAAAAGAAAACGATCCCGGCCCGGTGCTCGTTATTGTTTTGTTTCATTTCTGTTTTTTTTTCATTCGAAGGGGGTGGTGGTGGTGTTGGCGGCGGCGGTCCGTGATGTTGGTGATTGAGCGCCGGGAGACGTCCACCGCGTGCCGCCCGATCGTCAATTGTTTTGACTCGGTCGCTTTAATGCGCTGCGCGGCCGCCCCCGAGCCTCCAAAGGGGGAAATGGCGCTAATGACTTGAAGATTTTCATTCCGTTCTTTGAGCCTGGGAAATGTCAGTTGTTCCAAAATGAAATTCGTCCCGCGCCTCACGTGATTAGAGACTTGATTTGGGACGATTAGCTGCTTAGTCTAAATCTTTTCGATTTAGCTTTTATTTTGCACCATGAATCCGATAGTTATTTGTTAATACGTTAGTATCACATGCATCGCTGGTTTAGTATTGCAATAGTGCACCACATGATAGTGAATCTAACTTATACAATTAGGGCTTTATATATTTTTCACTGCATGATGACCACTTACAATTTAGAGAACCTTTAATTTAGTGTATTTATTGATTTATACAAAGGTTAGACATGATCTTTGAATTTGGTGTTAACTTAATTTAACACAAGTAGTTGAATGATTCACAGTGAATTTTATGGCACATTTTTAGTAAATCTGACAGGTAATTCTATAGTAGTGATTCCCTTTTTCTCTGAAAGAACCGCTAATCATTCATGAAATATATTTTTCAATATATTATTCTTCGAAATATTCATACTTTGCGTTGGGAATGCAATTTTAAATAAAAACTTGACTGACTTTTCAGCGATTGCCCATTTCGTTCCCTCGAGCTTACGCTAATTTTCATTAGGCCCTACCGTTCATCACCCAGTATCTGTGTCTTTTGTTATTGATTATTAAAGTTTATTTTGAATGGCAACGTCACTCGCCAATTTTTTGTTCGTCCAATTCCAGGGCGATTAGATAGCATATTATTCCTTATGGTGCTGGAATGAATTCTTTAATTTGGGCTAATTGCGAATTCTAGTGGTACCATGGGTGATATTGTGGCTTCGGTGGCATTTTATTTTTTCATAATATGTGCAAATGTGCAGCAAGCCACCTTATTACTTTGTTACTGTTACAGAGGAGGGAGTTGAACGTTACTTAACGAAAAATCATCTTTAAGAAAATTGTAAAGTTTATGATATGTTTCAGATATTCTCAAGCTTATACTTGATGCTGATTTAGCGTTAATCTCCTTGCTTTTACTATATTTTTTGTTTTGCTAGAAATTAAACATTTTACATACGAGATGTTCTGAGCGCAATAAGTCATTCGTATTTATAGGTCTGCGCGTTTATCGTGAGGGTGTATTTTGGATTTGATTTTTTTAAATGAAATATATGTATAAATATGAGTATTTTAATGTCGTTCACGTTGTCATTTGACAGCCATGATAAACGTCCTCGAATTTTCGGTCATCTACTCTTACAGCGAATTTAATCATGTCAGCCCCAAAATATTGATTTTTTTCAGGTCCTGAAGTAGCCTCCCTCTAAGCAATTTATTGTCGCATGTTAGCAAGCGACTGTCTACCATTTTGGGGAAATTTCTGTTAAATGATTGTTCATGTAGTACCTCAAATTTAGCACGAAGTAAGATTACGATGATAGGTTGTTTGGATTCATTTAAACTTTTCACTATAGATCCCATTTGAATAATTTGAAGCTGAATTCCCCTGTTATGTTTTCATTTTAGCTGTTATCATGATTTCGTTAGTAATGAAATCTAAGTCCCGAGAAGTATTTGTCTGCCATCACAAATCTAAGCAATGAAAAATGATCACGCCTCTTTCACGTTTTGTTATCCATGTTACGCGGGTAACAATTAAAATACGCGGGCTATTAAAAAAGGATTATATTGTTTGAGGGCTTAGTTAAACATATGATGACCCCAATAACTTCTTTTTCAATTCACCGAACAAAAATTCCAAGTTAATAACTAGGAGAGCTCCAATGTACCGGGAATATGGAGAATATCTGGGCCGAATTTCAGTTCACAGTTTATCACCCCGTCTTCATTTCATCATGCAATTTTTTTTTACTTCCCGAGGATAAATGATTAATGCATTGAGTTAATTCTATGTAAAATTGCCGTAAAAAGGCGATTAATTCGACGCTATAATTGGGCTTTAGAGTTTAATTGTACTTGATCCACCGCATGAAGCACTCGGATTTTTTCCGAACCTTGAAAGTTTCAATTATTAAGGTATCTGCAAATAAAATGAATTCCCGATCCTGAATCAGACCGGGAGAATTTAAGGATTAATAATTTTCGACTTAATTAGCGTATTAATGCCATAATGGAGCTTTTGTTTTAACAATTTAATTTTTTTATCGTTTTTTTGTGGCTCTTATTTTTGCCATTTAATTAAAGATTAAAACTATTTTTTAAATTTTCATCCCATCGCAGATCAAGGTAAAGTTAAGTACCTAATAAAAATTTTCCTAATATGCTTATAGGAATTCATATCCTCTGCCTACTAATTGCATTTGCCTGGACCAGCATTTATTTAACCGGTGTCAATGTCACTTTTGGAATCATCAGGTGTGCAATGAAAATAGCCTCAGTGGCTGGTCCTTACTTGTTGCAAGTAACCTAGTTCGGCGAGTGCATGAGCCTGTGGCTATCTTTCTTTTGCACAGTTCAAGGACATTCATTAAGTGAAGCCCGGTTTGAAGCGTGAATGTCCGTAATAAGAAACTGGAGATTGTATGATTACGTAAAATATTATTTTTTATGAGTATCGATCCATATGCAATCATCAGATAATGTACGTTAATCATGCAAGTAACTGCTGGTTGCAGTCTTAAGAATACGTTTTGTGTTTGGTCAAGAAGTGCATGTGGGACATAAGTTCAGATTCAGTGACTGTTTAAAAATATAGTATGGCACCAATTCAATATATGCCCTTTATTTCTTACCGTCATCTTGAAAACTAAAACGCACATGTAACATGATAGTTTTAACACATCGTTCTGATGAGTAAATATATTTATTTTTCTTTACAGAGTTGCGTTTTTCTTATCAGGAAGAAATTGAAGAAAGATAAATAATTCAAAACTCATGTGGATATTGCCAGTCCATCAAGGAAATATATGTTAAGACGAGTCAAATGGCTTGCATACAATGCAATTAACACTTATTGAGTATTCTTGAAAGATATGGGACCTCAATTACTTGTACTTTTAAGTATATTTGATTAAAATCTTTTACACTGGTAAATATAATTATGTTTTGTTATTAATTGAGGATAATAATGTAAGAATTAACATATTTAGATGAATATAGCGTATACATATTATGGATAACTAAGTTATGCTATCATGAAATGCTAAAAGCAAAAGAAATTATCTTGTTTAAATATAGAATTATGAAGGCTTTAGTAAATTATGGAATATAAAGGTTAAAGATTTACCGTCTTACAAGAATAAACATGAATAATTAAAAGATTTTACGATGCAGTTATTGCTTGGATTAGGCTTGTTTTGGTGCAATGCAAAACTATCCTGATGTTTTTACGGTGATGAATGTACGAATGCGATAATATAGAAACTGGGGTTTTTTTTGGGATTTTCAACTCTGTTCATAGATGTTAACGTTGTCATAGAGAAAGGTTTATCCCTCCCTTGCCTTATGAGCCATGATTTTGCTATCATTCCACAGTCAAAAATTATCGCCTGGCTCCTTCTTGGATATTCAATTCCTCAACTTCTTTCAGGCCAAACATTTTCAAGTTGGAGAGTTTTGAAGCTCTCACTGTTATTCACGATTAACACAGCTTAGTACTTTTCTACAATATTTTATTATTGCACGACGCGTTCCGCCGCTTGACGGCATCTTCAGGTCAGGTACACAATATATAATATACAGAATTTTGTTTTGTTTGTTGTAGTAAATCATGAGTACTAGTAACTTCTACGAAGTGAAGCCTGCAACAGTGAGGTATATATCACTGTTATTTTCATTCTATCCTTTCCTGAAAGAAATAAAAATTAAATTGTTTATATACATCCTTTGCGTAGATATCAATATTTTCATTTTCATTTTCATTTCAACATGATGAAATACATGAGTTATACCGAAAACTATCAATTAAAAACCGGCCGTGTTATCCACCCCGACCTATGTTAAGTTGCATAATTGATATTCAACAGTTTTTAACGTGCCTAACCTTCAAGTATAACTGTGCTTGGTGGAAATTTCTGTGGCAAATCGCTCACTGCGCATTTTTACTTGAGTGTATTTCGTATTTCGAGCTGATTTCTTAGCTAAAATAGATAAAATAAAAAATCGAAATAACTTACCTTTTCGTCTAATTGAAACTTACTTGATCTCAAGGGCTGCGTGTCACAAAAATATCGCATAAGAGTGAATATATCTAAAAGATGTGATATGCGGTGTAGCCAGGTATTAGGTTTCTCAATGTAGTCAGGAAAGCGAACACCTTATGTATGGATAGGCGGTCCTTAATCAACTTTATGAGAAAATCTGCTCAGTAGAGGATGTCTCAACCCGCCCCAGTTGGCGGGAACCCGCCAAAACAAATTTTTACCCGCCGACAGAGTCCCTCAATCAGCCCAATCTGGCAACACTGGTGATTGCTATTAGCCTTGTTTTGTGTAAAATACTATTTTTAGAGGCATGATTTTAGTGGGAGTGAAATACCCTTAACGTTAGCAACAGAACGGTAAATTTAATTGAAAGTTAACATTGACAGAACTTGCATTCTGGGTGGTAAAGTTATTACTTATATGGTATAATTCCACTGCCGCTCTTTATCCGGTGGAGAAATTCCTTTTTTCGAGTCCTTGCCTTTTTAAGTAAGTAAGTTTTCGTGTTCCTCTGGAGCTCCTGTTACTCTCTATTTTACATAAACTAAATTCAGAGCAAATACATGTGCATGCTCTTCTTTTTAAAGTAGTGAGCCATTCCTTATAAAGCTAAGCGTCTAGATATAGTCTACACGATTTTTGCGTGGAAAGTAGCCATCTTGTTTATGCTGTAGGCTTCTAAGATCGACGAATTGGGTTAAGCTTCTGGAGTAATTTTTTCCGCGTGACATGCGTGGAATGTGTTGCTTCAATTTTATTTGCCATTCACCCATTAAGCATTAGAGTGTTTTCTTGAGGTAATAGATCTTTTATATTGTATTTTTAGTATCTGCAGCGCATTTATTTTTGTAAGTCGAGTATGTAGTGTAGTAATTCCTTCATGCTCACCATACCGTGAAGTTTCCTCCTTTTTCTCACCATAAACTCACTCACTTCGAGTAAAGTTGCTCTCTATCTGTCACCCTCAGCAATTATTTTTGCACTCTTTCTAACTTCCCACAAGTATTCCCAGAAGGCCAATGAGTCGTCCTCTTTTGTTTTTTTTCATGATCAAGAACAAGGTGGTGGCCAAAGCGAGGGAGGATTTCAGAGTAAGTCAATGTATCCACTATCTGTCTCTCACTCTCTTTGCAATGTCTCTGTGTCGTGGAACAGTCAGAAATTAAAAAAAAAATATTCTCTTTTGAGATATTATCTTTCTTCACGTATCGTGCGTTCTGTCACCGCGGCTGTATCCTTCAATCCCTCCATCTTTATCCCTCGCTCATATGCAACCAGCTACTTGGTGTACTCTATCTTTCTCTCTCCACCAAAAGCTTTTTAAAAAAATAAATATTTTTGCCCTTTTGTTTGTCGCTTCAATTTGCTTGAATGTTAATTTATTTGGATCTGGTTGTTTTTTTTTACAAAGTTTGGATTAAGTCGATGATACATGCACAGATTTTTGTGTATGAAGAATATCATTAATTTGTCTGAATATCAGTTTCATCGTTGTGCTATGAAAAAATTACTGGACCCATGCTCTATTGTTTCTTTAACATTACCTGTGTTTATTTATATGAAGTTTCATTATTTATGTCCCGGAGGGATGGAGTAAATTTGTAATTTTTGAGCACAAATCTTTCGTTTTTATGTATATTGTAAAAATGTTTATATTTTATATATTTGTGAGTGTGACTCAGTTTGTTTATTTATGTAATGATTTGTATGGATAAAATAAATTTTATTTATCATTATTATTTGGAAGTTGTTTATTTAAAATACATGTATATGGCACATTGATGTTTTTGTTGTTTAAAATTATTTTGCTATAAATGTAGCATGTAACAATTTGTTTGTCACCATTTTGCAATATATCGATATATATATGTTATGTACATACTTATATACAGGTACATATATGATCGATGTATATATGTTACTTCCTCGTATCTGTTACTTCATCGAGTTAAAGAAATAGGATGACGTTAATGCTTCTAGAAAGAGGCTCACAACAGCTGGATATTCAAAGACCGTTTACAAGTCAATTTGTTTTACTTCCCTTACTACTACTTTACTCCTTTCCTGCTTGTGTTTGCTGGTGATCATCAATATACCCGAGTTAAGTTTTTACAAATGAGTAATTTTATAAGGAAACAACGTACTTAAAATTTTGATCGACTAGAAACAACTATATTTTCCGTTTTCTTTTCTGGCGTATGTATGCATCATATCACTCTTGACCAAGGTAAAAAAAGTCTTGAATGATACCAGTGACATCTGTTCTAACTATATTTCGGAAAATGTTATGGATAGCAATCTCTTTTAAGGTCCTTTTCGTGGTGTGATTGGTAAACTCTAACATATAAATGAGCATGAAAAATATATGCGACGAGGATCGAGAAATAAAACTGTTGTTGATGCAGTGCTGGAGTTAAGAGGAGCCTAAACTTGCTATGTAAGTCCTCATCATCAAGCAACCATAAAAAGCCATTTTTTATTATTTATTTTATATTTTATACTTTTATTACGCCTTTATTAGGAATTAATTTCTTTCTGTTATTTTCGTCGTTTAATTACTAACAAAACTTCATTTGGTTTTAATTTTTTTTAAACTTGACTTAAGAACACTTGAGAAACTTTCTACGCAGTTACGTAACTCACTTTTAGTTTTTCAAATTTCTCAATGCATAGAGATTAGCGTTCCCTTCCTACTTCGTGTTCTTACGATTATTGTAATGAAAGCGTATTTAATCGAAATTGACTTAAACTCGAATGAAGCCTATACATTTCGTCTTTTTGAAATTCGGGGCATCCTTTTTCGCGTCAATTAGTTTTAAAAAAATACATTTTCTCTTACGGAGGATTAAAATGTCAGCTTCATCTCGGTGCTTCTTTATCATTTTGGAGAGGTAATATTACGGCAGGTTTGATATTCAATCCAGACATTCTTTCGTCGGAAAGTATTGAGTTGTTTTCACGTAGGAATGTTGATCAAATCTGCGAAGGTTGAATTCCAACGAAGGGCCATTGACTGAATTAATTAAAAAGGCAGATGGCGACCTGGAAGAGTATTTTGGGGAGCATTTTAGCTTGGAAGATGCCGGATCCAACCATAACATTCTACTGTGCTTAAATACGAGGACTTTAACAATATTCCGCTACATTTTTATAGCACAGTTGGCTTCTAAGAAGAGCTTTAATTTAACGAAACAGTGGTTTGTTATTTTGCTAAGGTGATGCCAGATCTAGCCTTACTCCTCTCCTCTGCTATAATGAGAATGTCTCTTGATTTGAACAGTATTCAGCAACATTTTTTCAAAATTATGATTTGGACTATGCTCGTAGATATGAGCTCTTTTCAAAGCGATATCAAATAAAAGTATTGGGAATAATTTAGGCTACGTGTAAACTGCGTTTGATACGAAGGAAAAAACTGATATTTTGAATAAGTTTTTTTCTGCGGTTAAAGCTTCATTTCCTTTCAGCCAATAGTGGGGAATTTGTGAACCGATGCACTTCTGCTCCAATTATCTCCAATCCGATGCACTTATGCTCCATTCCTGCTGAAATATACTTTTTTTCACTCCCTCTCCGACATTTTGCCGATACCTGCTCTCCCTATCTCCCGTCCCACCACATTCGCCCATTCAAAAGAGGCGAAAATACAAAAGAATGAATTAAACCGTGCACCGCTGTTCCTGCGCCACCCTAAAATGATATCCATTGATGAGAGTGGGGGAAAGTTTTTTCTTTCCCTTCTGGCGGTATTCTTCGTCCCAATTATTATTTTATTCCCTTATCGTTTTTTACGTTAACATTCCAGTTGGCACATTTTTCTCGAGAGCCTCCAGCAGGTGCCATTATGTAAGGTTCTGAACAAAAGCACAGCTGTGGCCTTCATAAAACATTAACTCTGTGCTAATTACTGTGACAGAATGTATTCGTGAAATATTTATTTTTCATTTTCTCTTTTCAGGTGAGCGATCGTACTGGTTTCTGTCCGTGGAAAAGAGAGGTAAACTACACTTTGTCAACCCGGATATTTTTAAATTAATTATTGAACCATAAGAAGGCTGAAAAACCCATTTGATGGAAGGCAGTCACTCCTGCCTGGCCTTGTGTTATTTGTGAAATGGGATAGAAAATTGTGGGAAACTGGAGTTTATCAACTTACCTACTAGGGGCGAATATTCCAATTAGTAAATGGGTATTATAACAGTGCTTGGTGCAGTAGCTTTCTACATCGTCCTTTTCGCACCCCAGTAACTGGAATTTTAACTTAATTAGAGTTTGAAGCTTCTCTAGCTGTTCCTACTTCTATTTAAACCCCTCTGTTTTCGAGGAGAAACTAGTGGAATACATTACAGCCTTGAAATGATACAGCCCTAGCCATGAATGCGTCTTTTGGATTCCAATTATACTTGCCCTTGGTTAGCGCTCTGATAGACACGATGCCTCATACGATATTACTCGGTGCGATGATTATAAAGTAAAGGAATTGAAATTTGTATCAATAAATATTATTATCTATTGTCTTTTGAGAATAATTTCATAGTCATAGTGGAATTTGAACCTAACTAATTATTTATATAGTCATGTTTGTAAAACCTTGTGCTTTGTGTTTTGAATTATATTTGGTGAGACATCCATCCTAGCGAAAAAATATCGAGTTTAAATTCCGTGACCAAGATGACCGTCCAAAATTCGTTCATATAAACTAAATACTCCAGATTCTGTTTTAATCTGGAATAAAGTTTCACGGAAAATTAATATTACCAAGGTCTAATCCTTGATTAAAAAGGCAGAAATGTCTACTTTGACGATGCCTCCAGAGGAACAAAACGCCATGTTAGCTGTCCCGTCTTAAAGGGGATGCCCCGAGGTGAGCTCTTTCGATAAACGAGCGATGATGGTTTGGTGCTGCCTGTTATGTACTCATAATATTGGACGCTTGGAATTATTAGAAATGGAAACTTTAAATTACATCTTTCATCGTCTATTTTTGAGGTTGAACAGCAGGGTTAAAATAAAGTTGAACATTATTTGCAGTCAAAGTGAAAATTGAAAATAGTAATAATAGTACGAATTTTCACACATCCATACGTCAACGTAACACAAGAGCGTCATTTCCAAGTTTTGATATGATGCTCTTGCATTGGAACTGCGGACAACATGTTAAACTACCTCGTGGAAATACTAAGTGGTTGCAATAAAGGTAGAGCCGGAAACATTTGAATTTACAGAGTTAGATACTTAGAGAGTGTCCCAGCCGGTGTGTACCTACCATTTTTAGTAATTTTTGCTAATCTGGCTTAGATGCATGTGATTACTATAACGGCTTAAATTTCTACGAAGAATTTTTTAAATTTATTCTCGAGTAGAAAATGCTATATCGATTGAACCCTAAGGATTTGACTCAAGAATTCATTGACTATGAATATTTAGTAATGGGTTTGCGGTTTTCGTTTAACTCGGCTAGGCCCTAGATGTCTTGAGATGCCCATACATATGAATGAAGGGGGTGCCAAAACACCCCTCTCCGTACCATAGTATTTTGCGCGCAGAATCATTCGGAGTTTAATGGAAGAGATCAAATCGCGGTGAAGATTGTGTTTTCCAGGAAATCCAGAAATTTAATTTCCTCTTTCGTCGGAAACGGTCGCGAAATTTATCGGTAAAAATTACTTGAAGTTATTCCTATCGGAGGTGGGCATCGTTATGAGATAGGTAAAGAGTAACTTTATATCTCATTTATAATTCGCAACTTTATTCAATATATTATAAATATTTTCAGAGATGAGTCTTCGTAATGTAATAATCTTTTCGTTTTCCATGTTTCCAATGAGCACGTTGGCGTTGTAACCAAGTGAAACATGTGTAACATACATGAATATTCATGAAATCATTGTTCATTGAAATTTCTTAATGGATATCATCCTTCAAGCAGGGTGCGGTTCATTTTCTTCCACAAAATCTCCTTATGTTGCCTCAGTCACTCTTGTGAATTATTTTCCGGAGCTTTATTAATTTTTATTGGAAACCGTTGGTAGCACATTGATATCAGGTATGGTAATACGGTCAAATGTTTGCTTTTATTGCGACATGAGAATGGTATTTTTTCAGTCCTCAATTCTACTATTGACCTTTCAGCTGCTTGTTTTTTGTACCAAAAAATGGCTATGTAAACGTGAGTGACATTCCAATTAACCTCTTCGACATTAGCGAAAAATTGATCTGACGTTCGTCGAGTCGGCTTGATGGGAAATTGACAGGCAAACGAGTGGAACAGACAAATTGAACATGCGGTTTTCGTTATTATTAGATTATTAGAATCAGCTACAAATTTATCCGTTTAGGCATTCGAAATGCTGATACGATCTCATTAGAAACAGAAACATCATCTAGTCAGTCATCAACACGTTTGCGAAGAAATAAACCATCGAGTATCTCGAGCAATACAATGAGAACATTAGATCTGCCTGTTGCGAACATGAATTGCAGGTTATGCAGCACATTTATGGAGTGAAAGAATATTTTGGGACTTCTATACCCCCCTTGAAACTCAAATGTAATTATTATCAGCTTTTTAGCTAGGGTTAGTCTAATAAAAATTTAATGAAAGCCCAGGGATCCGTCGGTCAATCCTACTAATATTATAAATGTGAAAGTTTGTATGTTTGTTACTCAATCACGCAAAAACTACTGGACCAATTGAGTAGATAGAGGAGAGAGCATATTGATTCCCCGAATCCCAATGATCCCTAATAATTTACCGTTTCAATGTAAGAGGCTGCAATTTCCCCTAAAGTTGGCATTTAAAATGACCATTAATAAATCCCAAGGCCAAACGCTGAAAGTGGCAGGAATTCATTTGGGCACTCCTTCCTTCTCTCATGGTCAGCTTTATGTTGGTTGTTCTGGAGTATCGGGTGCCCAAAACTTACACGTATTGGAGGAAAATAATAACTCATATTAATGTAGTCTATAGAAGTATATTAAACTAGAAATAATTTCTACAGGTATTCTGTAATAATCGCGTTCTACGATGTTGAATAAGTAATCCTTACTAATATATAAAAATGTAATGGTGTCTGTCTGTCTTTTGCTCCATCACGCAAAATCTATTGGGACGATTGAGCTGAAATTTGGCATGTAGATAGAAAATATATCTGTGGGTAATATATAGGCTATATTAAAAAGCCCTCAGAGCCCCCGAAGGCTCCCCTGTTGGTTCATGCTTATCATTGGGTTCGGTGCAGTGGTTTCATTTTTTGCTAGCTGACTAAAATTAATCATTGATGCAAATATATGTATGTACACAAGGGAAGCGATTAAGTTCATTCACTCAGAAGACGACTCAGAGAAGACCGCTCAGCATTCTTCAAGTTTTGTGGCTTTTGTATATAAGAAATTCAGTGTTTTTCACACCCGTTGAGTGTCAACGGGTACCTTTAGCTAGTAAGTAAATAGATCTTAGTCGTCCACCTGCTGGTGATGGAAACTATGTCGTTTTACGTTAACGAGAAATGGCTGGGAGCATATCCCTAATTCTGTTTGGATTAAAACGCAGCTCACTTTTCTCCAATAACTACTTCCGGTTATAATATAATGAATGTCTTAACTAAGGTGATGAGGAATAAAAACAAATTGTTATTGTCTTTCATTCTGTAAGTTCCTGCTAAGTTTCATTCTGTAAGTCATTTTAATTTATTCAACAGATTTAAAAAAAAAATGACGCCAAACTTTTCCCCAGTCAATTAAGAATTCAGAATTATGCGTGGGCATTAAAAATATAATATAAACGGCTATCGACGTATTGATCTCGTTTGAATAAGATTCGAAAATACCTACTCGAAAACGATGGCGAGAATTATTATGGTGTCATTTGCCGATTCAAGAATTCGTATCCAGTTCAGTGACGTCTACTTTTCCGGTATTCATTTTTATGATTAATTTTTTAGAGTTTTTAATTGAATCCATATCATTTTTGATAGACAAGCGTTTCATTTCCTAATACATATAGAATTTAATCGTTAAAGTAGTTGTAATTTACAGCCTGAAATTATTTATGTAGTGTCTGTTAGCGTAGATACATTACTTAGCTTTCATTCATATGTTTGTATTAATTTAGCTTTGCAATTCAGCGACCTGGTGCCTCAAATCGTTAAATATTCCTATTAACCTAAATATATATTAATTTCCGCTGTGTCCATTTATATTTCAAGATAATTTTGTGTATTTTTGTGAAGAAAATACTCCGTCAGTTAGAATAATGTCTAAACCAGATTTTTCTTTTTAGGAATAGATTTTTAGAATAGAATTTTATATTTTGATGATATACTGGGTGGTTAAAATTAACATCATTTGTAATTACGTGGAAAAATGATTCCTCGGTTGCTAAAGCTATAGCATAAATTTCCTTTTACTTTTTACTTCATTACGGACCAAAAAAAACTTTATCAAATCAATAATAATTAATCATTAGTGATGAGGGCTTGGTTATAGACGATCACTTTTATCTTCGTCGCTTAAACAATACTTTCTTTGGTTAGTCCTCTCGGGGACAGTATATCAAATGAAGGCGGATCGTAATCTTGCCTTGTTAGCGCCTGAACGGATCGTAGAAGGCTCTTAGTCTAAAATATTGAGGCCATTAACCTTTTCGGTTATGGCAAGAGGCAGTAAATTTGCGCTGAGGTTGTAATTTGTGGCCGCTGCTAAAGGTTCTGGGACATACGCTGCAAGAGACAAATTTAATTTCGCTAGCAGCAGGTTTTTAGGGTCGTACTCCGAATACAATTGTAATATATGTCTTATAGCCGTCATAGCTGGAGTACGAAAATGAAAAATCTCCTTCAAAATAAAATGCATTCGAAAATAATCTGGCAGATGTGAATCAATGTTTTGTATAACGCAATCCTAAGTCGATTAAAATGCGATACGTAATCCCATCTGCTCCCTAGTGGAAAAATCGATTCTATCAGTAGCAAAAATGTTTTGATTTTAACTCAGCAATGCTTGATTATTTTTACAATTATTTATTTCCTGGAAAGATTGGAGAAAACACTGCCATTACACATGAAGTGGAACAACAACAGCATAATAATCAAGATAATTATGTATCATCAGTTATGTGTTAGAATTTAATGCTGAGGAAGGTCAAACCGGTCCGAAACATTCAGTAAGAACAAATCTTCAGTCAACACATATCATCACAAAAAGTCAGAGAACACGCTATTCCTTCAAAGCAAGTATATTAACATTGTAAAGGATCACCAAAGGCACAAGATAACAGGACAGGTCTTTTTCAGATTATCGTTCCGCTTGCTCACGTCTTCCCGGTCGGGTGCTTGCGGATCAAATAGCTGTCCTTGCTTCTATCGTGAGTAGTTTATATTCTCTCTGGCCGTCGCATTTCGGGTTGCCCTTGTTTTGCTGTCGTACTTCAACCCTAAGGTGGCGTTTCACCTTTTACCGCCACTAACGTACTGAAACACGTATGTGGGTGTCCTAAGCAAAACGCTGGGAGACATCAAGCTTATTGTGATCATTTTTACCGGTTGTGAGGGTCATAAAAATAGATATATGGCAGAGGGCATCCTTTGCATTTTCAAGTCGGACCGTTTATAGCCGGTAAATCAGGGCTGACTGGCCAATAGTGGAATTTTTATTATAATATATACCGATGTAGTTGATGTTATTTTAAAGAAATATGCTTTTAACTTTTACGCCGCTTATTGTTTTAATTGAACTTATTATTATTGCCATGGTGGATTAATCAATAACCACCTACGTATTACGTTCGGGCATAGGCCAGAATGTGAAACAATTTAATACGCTCTGTTTATCATCTGGTTACTTGTATGTGCTTTCATGATGATTCCGTATCGATAGATATTAATGGCTGCGTCAACTCATTAGCGGCGTGCTCTTTATAGGGTTGATACCTGGCGACAGAGAAGATAGTTTTAACTGGCGCGGCATTTCGTGAGAGATCAATATATCTTAGCTATCTGGGCTGTGTCTGCGACAGAGTGACGTAAGAGGGCCTAGCCACCGGCTGTTATGTAAATTGGAAGAAAGTGCACGGTCAGTATGGCGGTTAAAGGCGCCTTGGTCAATGATTCATTTACTTTGGGATCCCGCACGTGAGGCCTTGGAATTCGCAGGGCGGGCACGTCAGTGTCGGAGTTTAAGTTCAAGGGAATACTCCTTCCCAGTGGCGATTGGAGTGAGGTAGGTTGGATCCGAGGATCATTTCAGATCACGTAAAATGGTGGCCCCTTAGTCAGCATCCTTGGGAATCCTTGGGGAAGTGGAAAAGGAATTCTGCCGTCCACTCAGTTTTCCTCTCATACCTGGCCCGCCGATCACCAATAGATGCGCTTGCCTTTTCCCCGAGTTCATAACTTTTCATTGGAACCAGCGCTGAATCTTCAAGTAACTCATATTCCATGCTCCTTGCGTGCCCCTTAATTTATTTCCCTCATCGTTATGCACCCCACACGATTAGCAATTATACATATTGCAAGCCTGCGTGCTTTTCCGACCGAACGGCCGGTATCATGAAAAAAATACTTCTATCTCCCTAGTCCAACGGCAGGTTGGCATCACCCTTTCGTTTTCTCCACCAATTCACATAAAATGACATTTTAAGCATTAAAATGGTTAAATGATAAATGTTATTGCTATGTAATAAGTGGGACCGGCTTCAACTATGTGAAAAGTACCTTGAATGATAAAATACAACAAACTTCAATTTTCACAGAACTGTTTACTCGCATCCTATACCCCAATCCCTTTCCACTCCAATTTTGCTCAAACTTGGTGTATGAGTAGCACACAACCCCAAACGAAACACTCAGAAACTGTTTTGAGAAAAGAAATTTGTGATTTATGCGTATTACATTTTTCAAATTGTTGTCAAAAATGCGTGCATTGAATCATATTCTTACTTATATTTCTTCTCCTAACTGTTTTAGAGCAATAGCGTATACCTTATTTTATAGCTTAGTCTTTTTAAAAGATAATATTAATATTTAAAATTGATTATATTTAGTTTCCTATTTTTTGTTTAATTTTAAAGTTTCAAAAGTTGTTAAAAACGTTTCTCAAATACTCCATCTCAGAAGCGACCGAAACTTTTTTAATTAATTTCTACGAACTTACGTAACTGCCCTAAAAATATTCATGGCAATTAATAAACGTATTTATAAAAATATGTAAATATTTGCATTTCTCTCACGTCCGGCTCCACGAGCTCCGTCAGGAGAGTAAATGTAGCAGACTTGTAATACGGGTATAGACAAATAAACTGATAGCTCCATCTCATTGTATTAACTGTTATAAACTATATCATAACAACCAATGATTTATAATTGTTATTTATAATGTTAAAGAAATGCTATTTGTAAAATATACGCGAGAGATATACTAAAGATATTGGATAATGTTTAGCTTTACCGTGCACGCTATTTGTTTTTTATTACCTATTGGTCACTTGAAGATGATGACTATTGATCACTTGACCATTTTAATTTACGTACATTCGGATGACAGAAAGCAACTAATGTAGATAGAAAGTATGGTAAGTTTACCTGGGTAAAAAAGTTACCATTTACCATTAATTGTTATTGTGCTACTTGTTTTCAATTTATCCACCCAGGTCTCAGAAGCACGTTACATATAATTCTTTCCTACAGAATTAGAGACATCAATCGACGTCAATCAAGTGAGGAATTTACATCCATTTTATTAGTCTGTGGACAAAGGTTGATTAGCGTGTTCTGAGATAAAATAATTTCAGACAGCTATAGTCGTTTTTTTGTAACGGAATGGTTAACTTGTCACTAGTGCTTTTAGTTTCATTCTATGCTAGATAATATTTTGTCGTGGACGCCAATTAAAACGAGCTAAATTATTTCCATGGATGCGCAATCACGCTAGAAATTATCGCGCCACCTCCAGTTATTACATAAGAAGCACGGGTAGTAATGGCTTTCCACGATAATAAAATTTGTATGGCATACATTATTCATCGGCAACCGTCGCGGGCATGGCCATAAATGAATTTAATTATAAATAACCGAATAATATTAATGTGGTGAAAGTAACAGCATGTAATTATCATGGCTCTTGAAAAATGCACCAATCGAGGTAATTGAATGAATGTCTGTATTATAATGTTGTATATATAGATTGCGAGACCACCCTAAACCATTTTAAAATGTAGAGGCATATCCATAAGCGCATCCAGAATTTTTCATAATTTTCTACAATAAGTGGCGAGGTCAATAAACTATCTAGAATAACGTCATTGAAACCTGTGATTAAAAATGTGTGACTACAAATGTGAAGCTAATTATTTTATGAAAAGTGAGGACCACCCTTAGTAATGTAAATATGGAGGGCTCTCTCGTTCAAAGTGTAACACTTGCGTCTAGTAGTTGAACCTTGGAAGGAGAATAAAAATAATTAGGTTAAAGAGACAATCGTGCTGCTTGTTACTTATGAGATAAAAAGATAATTAAATTTTCTGCGGTGATATTCCAATAATTTAAGTAAATGTAGGAGAGTAAAAATACTCGAAATTTTCTTTACAGTCGCAGAATCCAATCTTCATACACCATTTCTTTTTTCATGTCAGTGTACGTCCTACCATTCGTCATCTCGTCCATGAAACCTATTCTCTTTCCTTTCCTTCCACGCTTACCCAATTTCTTCCCCTCTATCACGGCCCTCAGAAATCCTTCGCCCCTTATTATCATTAATTTCCTCTTCCATCCACCTAATCTGCCTCCTTCTACTCTCCTTCAAAAGAGTCCTCTCCGTATCCGCCATTACAAAAACTCTCACACAACCACATATCAAGCGCCTGAATTGCAGCTCTGAATTGGAAAGCAGCTCTGAATTACTGCCGGTGAAAAATCTTTTACCACGTGCGTCATTTCAAAGCATTCAAAATTGCGCTCATTGTGAATGAATTTGAACATAGTCATAATTTCCATTCCGTAAAAATTTAACCAGAATTCACAGTTCTCATTTCTCATAGTACTCCAACCCTATTTATGACTAGATGCATCTGCTAGTTTGTCGCACCCGAGATTTTCTTTTGTCTTCAGTGATTCAAGATTTTTGGAAATGACAGATAATAATAGGATCGACGTAAACCTAGCGTGAGAGAATGCCGTTGATCTTATTTCATCGTGGACGAGCGTTTATTAATTTTTTCGCATTTTGAGGTAATAAATCTTTATCACTGCAGCATTTTCTGTGGGAATGCCAACTGAGCACTTAATGTCCTACTCAACACTTAAAGTGTGTTTCAAAACGATCCATCCGTAAAACAACCATGAAGACTTTATTTTTACTGTCATGAGTTTTAAATATTTGCCACTAAAACGTATGAAAAACGTTGTCTTACTGAAAATTAATGAGTTGTAATCGATTAGTTAATTCAAAATCCTTATTCTACGCCTTGAAAAATTAGCTTAATTTCTCATGTGAAACCAAAAGACGCATATTTTGATGGAAGTGATAAAGATATTAATTTCCTTGATCACAAATTCAAATTGTAGGCGGGGTGTCTGATATTGGGACACAATAAAACAATTTTAGCTGATAATCTTGTTTGGAATTTATGTAGCTTGAAGGAACGAGGATATTTTACGAGCAGCGTGTACCTGTGAGATTACATTATTGAGAAAAAAATTGCATTCCTTCGGTAATCATTTTGATATCACTAATTATTATTCTCCGTCATATATTTTCGAGTTATGTTTAATTCTTCCAAGAAGGCGTTTTAATACCTTTTGAACCCTTTAGGCATGTACTTTTCAAAGTAGGTATGATGTTGAAAAAACTGAAGTCTACGCATTATCCATTTCCCCATCGGATCAAATCTGATTCTGAATAATTCCAGCAAGGAGTTGGAGCGTTTACCTGTGAATGGAGTGATGGTGTGCCCGGCTACCTTTTCGGGCCATTCGGTATACGCGGTGTCTTTTGGCGATTCACTGGGAACGGTTTTCACTTTCTGGAATTATATTCGCCGATGGGAGCTACATACGTGAGAAAGGGCAAAGTACATACCCTCGCGCCGTTCCCCTTCGGATCTTGTCACTAAATAATTCACACTAAACCAAGATTGAGTGAGAAGCCAGGCTGACCGACCGGGGGTCCGCCTGCCTTTCGATGAATCTCTGACCGTTCTTCCTCGTGAGTGGCGTTGGCCAAGGGGCCCGCTCCCTTAAACCCCCAAGAACCTCGCCTCTGCGAGTTATGTCCCTTTTCATTGGGATAATCAAAATTTAAAATGGTAAATTTTAAAGTGTTCGGTCTTTGCAGTAAATTAGGACTTTTGTTTATTGGCTGATGAATGATTACGGCTGATTGCATATCCCAGTATGACCAATTCAGGCGTTTACATTTACCGGACCACTAGATATTATTTAGGTTCAGTGGTCGAGATCAAGAAATAACTATGAATGGTATCTATTCAGCCGTTTAGGAAAACTTGCTATCTCTTTGTTTATAAATTGTTTATAAACGACAGTGAAATATTTTAAAGCAAGCATGAAAAGTAAATAAAGACATTAACTATCTTAAGCTTCGATGTTGGATAACAAACTGGGGGCATAGAAAAGCATTTATACTTAAAGCAACTGCCGATCTTATGTTGAATTAAGCTTTAACCTTGGCTGAGGTAGAAAACCAGAGATGGGTTTCTTAAAAAAACAGGTCAATATTACCCATCTTATCAGATTTTATGTAAAAGTTGTCGTGAGATATTGACATGTGTTTGTGGGTTCAGGAATGCATGAGTGAGTTATTTTTCTATTTCACTACTGTATTGAAGAAAAGAATGTTGGCTTGCTTTGCATGCTTTACCCACTCTCTGCAAGGAAAACATCCATTGAAGAAATTTGTTGGCCGAAACTCATTTTGCATGGCAGCCAATATTGGAATGATGTTTTTAAGAAATTATCGATGGAAAATTGCATAAATATGTAGGTTTTGATGCATCAATTTAGCTGATATTAATGCCGTCGGATAATAACGGTCATCGATATCTCACGGAATGTGATTTTGCTACTTTAATATATTGTCGAGTCAGGACGATGCAAGCGGTGAATCCTATGAACAGCATTCCCGTATCCGTTTTCGTATGAGAATTGGCCCAGGGATCTTACCATTGGACCGTCACTATTAAAATGTCTGGTGTTGAGCAAGGATATTACTTCCTGAGTGAACTTACCCGGTGAGGAAAATGTTTGTAGTGGAGATATATCGGCCGAAAATCTTCCGGTCCCAGCCGGAATTGAAATTATCCTTTGCGGCAATAGGCCCCGATAAATTATGTCCTCATGTAAATTTGGATACAGGCATCTGGCCGATATTATGCCCTCAAGATTCCTTCCGAACTTTTAAGACCTACAGGCGAACTCACGTCACAACCCTGCGGCCGGGAATTCCTTGAAGAATACCTCCATCTCTGCTCTCGCATATGAATTCGGCTATGAATTCTAATGGATAGTTACTGTAAAATAATTGAAAATGTTGAGCAACACAAAATATTTTCTAGAAAGAGTTCCCATCGAGGAAAATGCCTAGTCGGTCGACAATCATTTTACATTCCTGCCCATATTGAAGTCATAGTGGACTTGAGGTTAAATGCGTTTATTGTTAAGGCCATATCGCACCACCGTGCATTAGACTTTTCGTTAGAGAAACACGGCATCTATGCCCGAGGCGAGATTCTAACCTTCGGGTTATCAGGCCAGCGCGCTACCGACCTGGCTACATGGGTTGGCCAAGAAACTACATATTTGGGTTTAGCCCCAGTAAATTATGCCACCGAGTAAATTTCATTATAGGCCTCTTCATTCAAGGTAACGCATCAGCGCAATCCAGCGCCTTCCAACGACAATGAATGAGCTGTGTGCTCAGACGAAACGGTCGATCATATGCCGGCAGTTGGAATTCTGTAGGTTTACAATGGTCACGGACGAATGTTTTGTAAATGGCTTTCGAATACGTTCATTACGTACAAGTTTAGAAATCTTTAACTCACTTTCCATCGTACGAATTCTGCTGATTTTACTGTGTTCGCCCGAACATCATGCGACCCCGATAATATAGTGCAACCTCAAGTACTTTGTGGTGATATTTAGTAAAAAGAACAAAACTTTTGATTGTTTCTTTTATATTTGATCTATTTTAAATAAATATATCTGGAACTGTCCATTCCCTTAAGCTCGCTGCTCACTTTGCAACACAATTTCTTTCTTATATTTAAGACCTTGCGTACTTCTGAATGCATTGGGGGTGGAGTTAATGTGAGATGGAGTGCGTTATAAAGGACAAAAGAACGTCGATAATCGGATCCGCGATTTTTTTTTATTTGTTGGTTTTCTTTTGAAGGCGTCAAACATGGATAACGTAAAGATTTTTTTCTGTAAGGTTAAAAAACTCATCCTTTAAGTGACTAGTTTGAATAATTTCCTTGACTTTGGAAAACGTTCGGCCGTGACTATTATCAGGCTTGCTACAGACCTAGAATACCCGGAAAAGTCATGGAAAGATGTAAGAAATATACCTGTAAATTTGCTTTTCCTAGTCGAAATCGGTTTTTTTTTCAACGAGTGAGAACTACCATTTTAGGCACTGTCTGTTGGTTTGTGAACCTAGGGTTTCTAGTACCTTGCCTGAATGAGGCAGTGGGGCTCTTATTTTTGCTCTCTTAAAGCTCTAGATGAGATAAGTACGGACAGGGTTTGTCCTCAACCGATGGCGACAACCGAAGTAATTGGGGAAAATATCTGGCATTAGAATATTGTAGTTTTATATAAAACATCATAATTTATGGCACTACAAACTGGTTCAAACTTGCTAAAATGCTTGGGAATATTTTTTCCCATATAAACATGTTTATTCACTACCTTCCCCATGTATTGGATAGATTCGTTTTGGTTTCGTTGCCCATACTTTCCTAATATAGAGCTTGAAGCTCCCGTAAGTACGGCTAGAACGAGAGGTAAATATTGCGTTTCAAATGCATACAAGGTTGATCAATGTGCGTCCGTTTGATGACCAGCGCGGAAAACTCTCGGGGCAGGCAAGCGTCCGGCAATCTGTCTCCGATATTTAAAAGAGTTCGCCACCTTTCTGTGTTTGAATTTCCCTCGTTATGGTTGGGGCCTAAGAATAAAATGCTATCTGAGAGGAAGTCCCCCAGAACCATAGTGGCGGCACTCCGTTTATCGGGAAACTTTTTTCCCCCATAGTTGTAGTTGCATTGGTGTGTTTTGCTTCTATTCTTGCGCATGCTTTAAAATTCACGTTTACCAAAGAACCGATATTTTCACCTTGAAAAATGAAAATTTAGACCCAGAAAACCTGGAAAAGTCCTGGAAATTAATAAACGTCGGTCTGTGGCAACCCTGATTTTATGCGTGCAGAATTGCGGAATGTTACCTGCCAACAGTTTACCGATCGTTTCACCTACGAGTATCGTTTCATTCATCCTCGTGGGCGCTGAAGTGCGCTGATGTGTTCTGATCTGCACTAACTTCAACACCTTGAATGGAAAGCTACCTTAATTTCTCCTCAAGACGCTTTTCCAGTGTACTTGTGAAACGTAGCAACGTGAAATGAACGTCCAATTCATTTATTTTGTAGCAATATTTAATGGGCTGGACGAA